>OX243819.1:523360-643360 GCA_945859605.1 Lumbricus rubellus | reverse complement strand
GAGGCATGAAGGACAACCTGGGTCAATACCGGGCCGTTTGTGTCCCACGCCTCTCCACCGACTCTCTCCACCGTTCTGTCCTGACCGGCCTGTGCATGTCTGCTCCACATCATGACACCTTGAAGCAACTGTCTATTCAGGTACATATACAATTCCTATCGGCGGTTTCCCGCCAAACGATTTTTTATGTTTTCATATATCATTCACAAAGAGCATAAATTTTGGACAAAATGTTCTGAAAGTTTTTTTCCATAACTTTCTTGTTCAATTACGTATAGAAACTGTCGGCATGTCCATTCCGACAAGTGCATGGGATTGGTCACATTTCATAGTCGTACTATGGTTGAGGTCACATAATGTAGGCTAAATACACACAGACATGCATACACAAATACACGCTCACATACATATAATTTTATGCGTAAATACAGAGAAACATAGGCCTACATGCATACTGTTTGTTTGTTTTGTTTGTTCAATTACGTATGGAAAGCATACATAAGCGTACCATAGATATTATACACATAATACACAAACATGTATGAATAGTAGGCTATCTGTATTTCTAATCCTATAGCCATTTCACTGAATCATGGATCGTAATCGTAATCGTAAAATTGAAATTTCTAGAGCGCTACTTGAAAGCCAAGCACGGGGCACCAGCTTATTCACGAGCGCTGCGTTGAGTCAAAAGGGTTGTCCGTAAGAGTAGTCCGAGGTGGTCCGGGTCGACGAGTTACCATAGGATCAGAGGGGCGGAACAGGATACGTATAGCCTAATTATACTATAGTTGTGTTTACCGACACACACACACACACACACACACACACACACACACACATGCATGTAGCCTACGCATCAGCAGCAGTAGCAGAGGTTGAGAGTCACTAAGCGGTCTACCTGTCGTCTGCGTCGTGCGTCATCCTCTGCGCAACTGTAACCGTGAATAACCAAACAAGTCAATGCGAAGATTGAGAATATCTTAATCATAACCATTGTAGTTGCGATGTACAGACGACAAAGACACGCAATGGGAAAGGTATGACGTCTTTTAACCAATTCAGTAAGAGTTCAGATCGTTTCAACATTCAGCGGAGAAGAAGGAGAAACTCTGCTGCATAATCAATATTATTCATTACTTTCCTCTGCTATGAAAACACACAACAAACAGCATCAGTAGGCCTACAGCATTTCATGTTTTCCTAAACTGTCTGAAAACATGTTTATCTTAGTGGCTGGATGAAGCAGACAGCATATTGACGTTCCTTTGTGTATTCCATAAATGCACTGGAATATTGATCCGTAAGAATCGATTGAATATTTCTAAAACAAACGTTGATGCAATAATAATCTAATAGTCCGACAAAGAGTTTTTAGTCGACAAGCGTCTGAGACAATTAAAAAGAGTATTTTCCATTTTGAAATCGCAATCATTTTATCGCTTCGTCTTTTGTCAGGAGATGTTGCAATGCGAGAAACCAAAAAGGAAGGAATTCCCTCCCCACTTTGAAACCTGGGGAGGGAACGTGAAGGAATTCCCTGCCCACAATTTCTCTTGGAAGACAATCGAAGTCTGTCTAAAAACACAGAGAGAGGAAATCAAGTGGTAGGCCTAATCAATTCACTTTTCATCCCGATGAATATTATGTAAAAGGACGCAAATACAGAGAGTGAGCTGCCATGGAGGGAACACAAGACGAATGAAGAAATAATTATGTGTATGGTGGGAGAGAAAGATATCAATGCTGGGGAACAAAACGAGGATGGCAGAGCAATTGGATTGGCATGCACATCACGAGAGGTTACACCATAGTAAGAGACATCATCGAAGGAAGAATGGAAGTGGAAAGACACAAGACAAAGAACGATGCTACTGGAACATTGTAAAGGAAGACCGAAGAGAGAAGCACAAAATAGAGATGAGTGGGATACTTCGTTGGATATTGGAACCTACCTGAGGACATAGAACGAAAAAAGACACTAAAATGTGATTAGGAATTTATTAATTAAGGTTCGAATTCTGTAGTCTATCCTAATAATTAAAATAAATATTCTTAATTAGGAATGATCTTAATGGCAGCGTTGCATTCTCTATACTTAAAACGGACTAAAAATAATGTCTCAAATTGTAATAATACACTCTGATAATGTCTCAGGTATATTAATTGTCAACTTGCAATACTATAGGCCTATAATAGGTCACATACAAAAATACAAAAACCGTTTTGCGTAAAAAGGCCTGCAAAAAGAAGTGGTCTGAATTACAGAAAGACCATGGGCGGTTAGAAGAGGAACATGTGCACTATTTTCTTTCATGTAAACTACGAGTAGTAGACTAAGCCTATTTATTATGACAACTGTGACGACTGTGAATCAGAATCCTGGTTGAATGGGAGCGATAAAATTTATTCATAATTAAATTGTACCGTGAAAATATTTTCAAGTATTGAAAACACTTTTCAAATGACAACAACACCGATTTTTATTTGTGTTTGCTTTAAATGAATTTTCAAGACTAATTGCACGCATTTACAGACGACTTAAATGAAGCAGAATATCCTAGGCTACTTCCTAAATTAAACACAGTTTTCAAATGATGATGATGATCTCATTGATTTCATAGGTAGCGTTCCCCGATGATTTTGCAGACGGGTCCAAAGACCCAGTCACAGTAACACACGCAGTAACCGGTGCTGTAGAATGTGTCGCACGAACAGTCTAACTTAAAACCAAGTCCGGGCCACCGGCAATGTATCGAACACTTTTCTTCACCCATTTCTACAACCAAAAGCTGGGCAGGCTTCATGCATAACATGCACAAAAGGTTAAGAAAATTCAATTGTTGAATACTGATTCATATGCTACTGATAGTGATGAGCAGCTTTCGGCCTGAAGGCCTGAACATGGCGATAGTTAATCTTAGGAATGGGCGGAGTTTATCAGGGGCTAGGGGGTTAAGCCCCCCCAAGAAGGCCAGAGTAACTTTTTTACCATGAAAATGGTTTCTTTTCCGGGGGTTAGCCCCCCGCCCCAAGAAGGCTCAGACTCGAAAACATATTCGGTGAAAATGGCTCTGTTTTCGCAATTGAATTATTAAATTAAATTATTAAATTATTAGCCATAAGTTAGTGCCATTAGCTATAAAGCGAAGGCCTATAATAATAGAGATCTGCTTGCATTTTACAAGCAGTAGGTCTAGGCTAATCTCTCATCTCCGCGTCGATAGGCAGCTTGCATGTACGAAGTTGTAGCCTACATGTCAAAATCAGTAGTATTTGAATATAATCTGACAAATTGTCAAGAGATTTGAACTCATTTTCCTATTGTAATGATGAAAAAAATTCCGATTGCATGTGTGGAACCCCCTAAAGTGTGGAGCCTCTGTTCGGCAGAATATTTCGAACATGCTTTAATCCGGCCCTGCCAGCTTTAATTTCTCATCTTTTCATAAATCCAGCTTATGTTAAATCAACAGTTATTTTCATCAACAGCTTCTAATTTAGACGGGATAGTTTCCCAATTCTGACTTCTATTTAGCCTAAAATTGATTTATTTTCATCAATCCAACTTCTATTTAGCAACACGATGATTTCGTGAATCCATCTTCAACTTTACAAGCATTATTTTCATCAATTCAGCTTCATTCAAGAGACATTCATTTCATCGGTAGGATAGGCCTATATCTTTTTTCCCAGCGAGGGTTTCATCAATCGTTTTTCGCTTTTATAAGGATCTCTCCTCCATCAATCTAATGTCCCTTTCAACGGCAATTATAACCATCGACTAAAAAATTACAAGTGAACATTTTGTCTTGAACCAGTTGTCGGTGTCGGTGGACCAATTGTCGGTGAACCAATCGTCGGTGAACCAATCGTCGGTGAACCAATCGTCGGTGAACCAATCGTCGGTGAACCAATTGTCGGTGAAAAAATCGTCGTGGACCAGTAGGCCTACTGTTGTCGTTGGACCAGTTGTCGTTGGACCAGTTGTCGTTGGACCAGTTGTCGTTGGACCAGTTGTCGTTGAACCAGTTGTCGTTGTACCATTATTAGTCGAACAGGTAATAGAGCAATATTTCAGTAGCAATTAAGCCACCTCGCAGTGTGCTTTAAAGATATGACATAGGCTACATGTATGGTGAATGTTGATACTTACTTCTGCTGATGCTGATACGCTCCAACCGGTTCGCTTTAGGCTTACCACTTAAAGTTTGCGGCTTCGTGAAGCAGGAATAGAAAACAGATCGGAAAAATTCTGATTAATTTTGCATGAACTAAATCGGAGTAAAGTATTCACTTTTACAATTAAATATCAGTGCCATTTGGTTACAGACAGCCTAACTCTTAGCTTTACTCCACTTCTCCTGTGAGGTATTTGATGAATGGCATATTGAAGGCATTGGATATGTCTACATACTCACACACACATTCACACAAGCATACACGCAAACAAATATGCATTGCACATGTGTAGTCCTACACACAACCATACATGCCTATACACCGCACAAAGGTAGGCCTACGGATGTACATACATACCAGGTACATGCATGAATAGAATGATGTAGGTCTATTTCTAATCCTAACCATGTCACTGGTTCAATGGTGTACGTGTATGATTAAATTAGAAGTACACATTAAAACATAAGTGCGTATACGCATCAGCAACGGAGGTTTGACGTCATTATGAGGTCACTACCTGTCGTCTGCGCATGTCGTCTGCAGCACAACTGCGATTACGTTGAAAAGCGACACAATACGATCCAAAATAACATTTGACACGACGACGTTGCCATGACTACTGTTGTGACTAAAGACACGCAATGAAGAGAGACGACGTATTTAAACATTTTCAGAGGAATTCAAAACGGTATAATAACATTCAGCGATAAGCAGAATATTAAGTAGAAACACTGATGCATAATAACTTCAACTTTCATTTAGAGTCTACCGCTATGATAATAATAATAATAACAACAATAATAAATATGCTAAAATGTCGTCAGTACATCATTTTCACGCACATGCTTAACCGTCTGAAAACATAACATCTTAGCGCGACTGGATGAAGCAGACAGCTCATTGGCATTCTCTTATGCATTCCATAGTTGCACTAGAATATTGATTGATCCCAGGGGCGAATCCGAAGGGCAATCCGGCCATGGCCCCCATTTAGAAATGCCCATGTATTGTGCCCCCACCATTTGGCTTCAACAAGCTTCCGAACAGTATACTTTTACCGAAATTTCGACCAAATGACTAAAAAAAGGTCATAAACTTTTTGGCGGACAAGATGGTAGCCTATACTTTTCACGAAATTTTTACCAGATGACTAAAAACGGTCATCAACTTTTTTGGCGGATATAAAAGAAACATTTTCCAGACCCAAGATGAAGATTCCCCCCTCCAAAGTTTCTGTATCCGCCCCTGATTGATCCATAGGAATCGATTTAATAGAAACCAACGAATTTTTAGCAGGTGACTTCATCAGGCTCTTGTTTGCTAGCTGTTTTTGAAGGACAAAGTCGTAATTTTTTTCAGCAATGAAATGATGAGATATTTGCTGAGATTACAGCTCAAAATGCTGCAACTACAGTGTGGATATTTAAAAAATTTAAACAGTAGAACCAAGGAGTGAAGGAGGAGACACTTTTTAAGTCATGGCCCACGACTTTCAGCACTTAAATGATGGTCGAGCCATTTCGTTAAAATTAAGAC
Source organism: Lumbricus rubellus (assembly GCA_945859605.1). Lineage (NCBI taxonomy): Eukaryota > Metazoa > Annelida > Clitellata > Crassiclitellata > Lumbricidae > Lumbricus > Lumbricus rubellus. Next base: position 637,642 of record OX243819.1, on the reverse strand, counting down.
CTAAAATGCTGCTATTGCGATGTGGAAATTCAAATTTTTCATGACATTATCGTTCATAAACAGCTTGCAAACAAGAGACTGCAACGTGCTCTATACTCTATAGTTGATGTCGCCAGCTAAAAACGCGTTGGTTTCTGGGGCCCCCGCTAGGGGAGCTTACGACGCTCCCCCAACCCCTAGTCGATATTATTTTTGTGCTTCGGCACTTGCAAAGTGAACGCCCTCAAGGAAAATGTTCTAGTTGCGCCCCTACAGGAGGAAGGGCTTAGGGCTTCAGTCCCCCAAACCTGAAATCCTGGCTCCGCCACTGGCTACTTGTGTTAAAATTAGACTAACATTCACGTAAAAAATACAAAGAATGCTTTTGTGTAAATAGACCTACAAAAAGAAATGGTTTGAGTTCCAGATAGGTTATGGGCAGGGGCGGATACAGAAACTTTAGAAGGCGGGGTAAACATTTTCGATGATCTTTTCCGGAAAAATTGAATGACCTGCTTTAGTCATCAGTCAGAAATGTGCGAAAAATATACCATTTTCCCTGCCCAAAAATCTGATGACCTTACCAAATAATTGTTTTTCTTCAAACAAACCAGCATCAATTGGAGTCCTGGACGAATGAGTGCGATGAAATCAATCATAAAATTATACTGTGCCGTAAAAATAATTATTATATTCATAGGCGTACGAGGCGGGGGTGCAGGGGGGGCAATTGCCCCCCGAAATTCGGGCAAGTTTGGTGTTTTTTTCGGGCAAAAAGTCGCGGACGACTAAAAAAAAAAAAAAAAAAAAGGTCGTCAAGTTTCGGGCAAGTCTGGTTTTTCGGGCAGAAAAACGGACGACTAAAAAAAAAAAAAAAAAAAAAAAGTCGTCAAGTTTCGGGCAAGTCTGGTTTTTCGGGCAAAAAAATCGCAGACGACTAAAAAAAAAAAAAAAAAAAGGTCGTCAAGTTTCGTTCGGGCAAGTCTGGTTTTTCGGGCAAAAATAGTCGCGGACGACCAACTTTTTGGCCGGATAAATTTTTCGGGCAGAAGTTCAATCTTTGCCCCCCCCACTTCTGAAACCTCCCGTACGCCTATGATTATATTGATGAAATGAAGACGATTTTTAAATGACAAAAACACTGATTCAAATTTGTATTTCTTTAAAATGTATTTGCAAGACCAACTGTAAGTCTAGTTACTGCACGAATTACCAGACGATTTTAACGAGTGAAATTATTTTCCCCATCTAAATCAAGCACTGTTTACAATAATTCTTGATTTCCCATAAACTTTCTTCGTTCGCAGACTGGACCAAACCACCAATCGCAGTAGCAGTCGCAGCATATTCCATCGCACGAACAGCTGTACTTGGCAGCCCATCCAGGAAGGTTGCACTTTATCGAACACCCGTTCACGTCGACTTCTACAACTAAAAGTTATCCACGTTTCAGCATAAGATGCATAGAAATAATGTTAATTGAAAATTCAAGCGTTTAATTCTGATCTATATTTATTATGTTGATATCGATGAACTGCTATCGGACTGTAAGCCTGAGAATACGGTAAAAATTTATCTTTGGCCAGGGTGAATATCGGTTTACTATCAAAACCGCGCACACAAAACCGCGCACACAACACCGCGCACACAAAACCGCGATTCACAAAACCGCGCACCCTCAGAACCGCGCACGATCATTACCGCGCTTGTTTGCTCATCTGTTCAAATTCGAAATTGCAACGTTCGATGGGCTTCGAACATTCCTTTGAAACTACACTGTGTCCGGATGAAAAGTAGTACACAACTAAAAGTGTCATAGCCCGGTCAAAACTTTTAGGATTTGTCTGAAATTTTTAATACAGCAACAGTGACCATATGTACACGAGATCCAAAAGCCGATTAGAAATATTCGTGAGTTTATCAAATTTATGAGCGTTTGCATTGGAGCACCGAAAAATTGAACTTTCCAACATGGAAAACCTGAAAAGAAGTGAAATTCAGCTAAATATGGTGTTCAAATTGTCCACCTTGTTCACGGACACACGACCGTGGACTTAGACGCTACTGTTTGATGGTCCTGTCGATGATCACCTGGTTAAACAACTGCCAATCTTCAAACAGACGCGCCCTACGCCCTACGGTTATCGATGTGATGAATACGCGTGAACGAAAAACGCGCTCCTCACTACATGTACTCCGGATCAAAGTCTGGACTGCTGGACGACCACAGCTGCGGGATATGAAGCCGATTGTCTCCAGGGACAGCTATTAGTCCACTACGTCTACGGTAGTGTGTTCGTGAACAAGGAGAACATTTTCAAGTAGGCCCTATAGCTGAATTTCACCTCCTTTCAGGTTTTCCATGTTGGAAAGTTCAATTTGTCGGTGCTTCAACGCAAACGCTCATAAATTTGACAAACTCGCGAATATTTGCAAACGACGTTGGAGTCTCGTGTACATATGGTCACTGTTGCTGTATTAAAAATTTCAGACAAATCCTAAACGTTTTGACCGGGTTATGACACTTTTAGTTGTGTACTACTTTTCATCCGGACACAGTGTAGTATTCGGTCGACGATCCTAACCACTCTTGTTTGAGCATCTGTTTAAGCGGTGTCACGACAACTTCTCTACAGACAACTCGTCTAACGACAACTTGTCTACATAGGCCTACAACTGGTCCAGCGCTTGATAAATGGAAGCTGGATTAAATTATTTGGAGGTGAAATGGAGGCTGGGTTGATGAAAAACGCAAGAGAAATTGAGGCTGGATGAAGGTTCTTTTACAGGTAAAATAGAAGCTGGATTAACGAAAATAACGCATGAGAAATGGAAGCTGGATGGAGGTGTTTTTATATATGAAATAGAAGCTGGATTGACGAAAATAACGCATGAGAAATGGAAGCTGGATGAAGCTATTTTTAGATATGAAATAGAAGCTGGATTGATGAAAATAACGCATGAGAAATGGAAGCTGGATGGAGGAATTTTTAGATATGAAAATAATAGAAGCTGGATTGACGAAAATAACGCATGAGAAATGGAAGCTGGATGAAGCTATTTTTAGATATGAAATAGAAGCTGGATTGATGAAAATAACGCATGAGAAATGGAAGCTGGGTGGAGGAATTTTTAGATATGAAAATAATAGAAGCTGGATTGACGAAAATAACGCATGAGACACGGAATTTGGATGAAGCTATTTTTAGATATGAAATAGAAGCTGGATTGATGAAAATAACGCATGAGAAATGGAAGCTGGATGGAGGAATTTTCAGATATGAAAATAATAGAAGCTGGATTGACGAAAATAACGCATGAGACACGGAATTTGGATGAAGCTATTTTTAGATATGAAATAGAAGCTGGGTCCATGTTGAGATACTTGAATGCGGTTATGATAGTGCGCGGTAATGATCGTGCGCGGTTCTGAGGGTGCGCGGTTTTGTGAATCGCGGTGTTGTGTGCCCGGTTTTGTGTGCGCGGTTTTGTGTGCGCGGTTTTGACCGGATACCGTGAATATCATGGCTTGATAAAATGAGGAGATCTACTTTAAGGCCTATAGATATCTGCTTGGATTTCACAAGCAATAGGCCTAGGAGCCTCATCTCTGTGTCGATAGCCTACTTTAAACCAATGAATGCAGTTTGGAAATAGTAGGAATAGTTAATTTAATGTAGGTCTGCATGCAGCTGCTTATGTTTCACTGGACCCGCTTGAGAAAGGTAGGCCTATAGGAGCTGCGTGATAGTAAGAACGAAGTCGGGCAGAGAAGATTTGGAAAATTTTGAGAAGCGATCGATTCAAGCAATCCATAGGTTGAGGATCCAATATGCAAGAGTCATACACAGATACACACACATCCAGTAGTAGTAGTAGCCTACTTCCGGCTTAACCCTTTCGTTCCCAATTTAATTTTGATCAATAAAAAAATATTTTTTTCAGTTATTTCTAATCAATGACTTAGTATGAAACATAAAAAATAAAATTTTTATGAAAAATAATTTTTTTGGTATTTTTTCTGGTATGACTCCATTTGGCGTCTATGGGACACAATGTCTCAATTTCGAAAACGAACATATGTTTCGCTTGACACATACATGCGCACGCGCACACATACACACACACCGCACACACACATACACAGAAACATATACAGAATACACAAACAAACAACGTAAACACGCAATACACACATACACACGCATATACACAAAGCAAACACAACTCACACATACATACAAACACGGACAAATACAGTACACACATACACACCGCACACACACAACACAAACAACGCATACATACACATACACACAAACACACACACAAACATACAAACACAAACATGCAAACACACACCCACATACATATAGTGCACACATACACACACAAAGCGCGCGCACATCGTCTGTTTAGAGTGCAATGGTTCTAACTCCAATGCATTTAGCCATTGAGTGAGCACCACTGCACTCTAAACAGACATACACACAACGTACACACACAACACACACACACATGCAAACAACACAATACATACATACAAACAACACAATACACACATACAAACACACACAAACACATACACCCAACGCACACACACACACCACATGCACAACATACACATTATGTGTAAATGTCATATGCGGACCATGGCCGGATCTGCCCCTGGGCACTGCTACAGACTGCCATACTTAGTTTTATTAGTTTTGATGCAAGGGGGGAGGACTGGTGTACAGTGCTCACTAGTCTCGGCCTAACCCTAACCCTATTACCCCACATTGGGTTACCATTCGACTGACCCTTGGAAGTCCTTAATGATGCAAGGTCAAGTCTGTGGGTTCTTGGGGAGCTTAGCCACCTAACCCTCCCCCCCCACTACCCCCACCCCCGATGAACTAATCCCATGGTGTGTGTTGATGAAAGCTGAACAGAGAAGTTTGCAAGCCATCCTACCACAGCTAGACCTGAATTAGCATCAACATGTATGTCAGCTGATTCTCATCCCTCTGTCTTCAACTTCTCAGAACTTTAGGAGAGCTCAGTCAAATAGATCTCACAGTGCCAACTGTCCAAACGGCCCACAAATTCAGTTGAGGTTCTACAAAGGTTATTGAAGTAGAGTTTGAAGTTCTGAACCTTGGGAAGTGTATCATAGAGCTTGATGACAAATTTGCCTGGTTGGCATCCACAGCTTCCTTCAACACTTGGACTCTTCCCTTCATACACAAAGAAGTCTCATGTGAGGCCACTTACACCACATCAAGCTAGAACTTTGAAGCCCTACGTCTTTGGTTCCTTTGGAATGTATTGTCTAAGTGGGTTCTTGCCCTTGTATGGAATCATTTACCCATCGACGCTCATCTTTTCTTTGGGCTCAAGCTGTAGGAACGCATCTCTCACCATGTTGAGAAGTGGTCGCACTTTCTAGCATTGGTCATAGCCTGAGTCATATCGGTTCGTTATTACTCTCCTATTGTCATTGAAATTGATGTATATGTTGAAGACATCGAATCAGTGGAGTCAAAATAGTCAAAGAGACACAGCAACAAAAATGTGTGCTATACATATTTTGAACCTTTGAGACCCATAGACTCCAAATGGAGTCATGTACAAAAATCACTTTTTCTCTGTACTTTTTAATTGTAAACCAAAATACCTGCTCTGATAGCTAAAACACATACATAAAAGCATCAAAACAATTTTCTTACCATTGGATATCTTTTATTTCACAGAAAAAAGGATTACCAAAGGTAGCATAAAAATTTGTCGCTCAAGGCCAATGTTGAGCCTATTATTGTGGCGCCACCTAGGATGATAATGTCATGCTACTCTATTTGAAAAATTAAACATTATATGAATATTGATAATAAACTAATTCTGGTTACCAGGATTTGAAATAACTCCTGGAAAAAATTATTTACTTCAATGACTCCATTTGGAGTCACTGGGGACGAAAGGGTTAACGACACGGTTTCATATCGAAGATGATTAGTGTCGGAGCAGGGCTGTTTTTAAGGAATTTGTAGAACTGCACAACTCCTTCTTTCCTTTTCCATCATCCATGGTAAATTACTCCCAATCGGAGGAAAATGGCCTTTTTCAATTAATTTTAGCTGCACAGGAGTGCTTCTACAACTGCACAAATCCATTTAGAACTGCACATTTTGTGTACAACTGCACGTTAAAAAAGCCATGTGTCGGAGGCAGAGTAGTAGTACAACCTCACACTCCACGTTTATATTGCGACCGAGCCACCCGCAGTAAAGATCCGAGAAATTAATCTCTGATACCGACCGACCGGGAATCGAAACCGGGCCGCTGGCGTGGCGAGTGGGCTATACAACCAACTCGGCCACGCAGGATCTCTGAAGCACATCCAGAGACACGCACACGTATTTATACGCCGCATGAACACACGTGCAATATTAATATTATCTATGAGAATATTAATGTTATAGCCTAGTTACAGTTATGGTAAGTTCCGTCCATCCATTTACAGCAGCAGACGTTCACTATTCGCTTCTTTCTGACGTCAGATTGTTCTACTCCACTCTGAATTTGAAACGACGAATCGAAGACTAAAGCAGAAGAACAACAATCACGCATGATGCATGATACATGACACTTGATACATGATACATGACACATGATACATGACACATGATACATGACACTTAATAGTCTACATGATACATGATACATGACACATGACACATGATGCATGGCCTATAGCTATTTAAAATGCATGTGCGTGGTAGCCTACTGTAGGCTACTACCGTACTTAATATATGTAGGACCTAGGCCTATAGTCTGTATAGCCAGCGTATTGAGTTCAGGGTAGCTGCATTGGTAGCCTATATGGCGATGTTGTCAGGGCCTCGCCCCAATTTACCTCCGAGAGCTATGCAGCCTTACATTGGGTATCCAAAGACGTCGTCAGCTACGCTCTGCTGATAAGGGAGTCCTCTTGGTTTCCTTTTGCTCGTACTGCTACCATGAAGAATCGAGCCTTTACTGTGGTTGGTCCGGTGGTCTGGAATGGCCTTCCTTTTGAGCTACGTCTACACTCTGGGACTCTTAATACCAGGATAGTTCCTTACTAAATTTAAAACTGTTCTTTTTGGGCGCGCTGGAGTCGGGAGCGCCTCTGAGTAGTTTTTTTACTTTGAAGGAGCGCTATATAAATGTCCGAATGAATGAATGAAGTCTACTAGTGAAATTGCGCAACCACTGGCTGATCGGCTAACGAAACCGCAAATCTCAATCACGCAACAATCATTTTTTGACGAATCGAGAGGATCAGTTTAAACGTTTAGACAGGTTAAGAATAATAATATTACTCAGGGTTTTCCTTTTCAATATCGGAATTTATCTGTAGACCTAATTATTAGCGGAGATCTTTTAGCTTCTAATGTAGACCCTACATAATTATTTGCATATGCTTTGAATGAATTAGCATAATTGTGGCTACAATTACAACACGAACCGTTCTGTGCGATAATATTGTATAGGAAACCTGACAGCCAACTAGTCAACAACTATTAGTGAAGTCATCTGACAATAATTATAATTATGATATCTTTTGTGATTTCAATATTTTCATTATGGATTGCTTGCCTCAGAATATTTTATTATTTTCTTACACAATGATTAGTCCAACTGTTGAGAGACCTATAACGCATAGAATGGATTACTTACCATCGTCATGCAAGTTTTCATCTATTGATAAACTTCCGTTGATGTTGCGTTCCAATCGATTCGTTTTACTTAAAGCTTGCAGCTTCAATTTCGTGGAGCAGGAATAGAAAAGAAATCAGACAGATAATAATTATCTGACTACATGTATAGTTGTATACTTTTGCAGGAACTACATCATCGGAATATAAGTTTTCACTTTTCAAATGATCTGTGAGGTAGGCTACCAAAAGCATGCCATATCGGATGCATATATCTACATGCATATACATGTATACATACATACATACATACATACATACATACATACATACATACATACATACATACGAACATACATACATACATACTTACATACATACATACATGCGTACATACATACATACATAAATACATACATACATACATACATACATACATACATACATACATATAATAGGGCGGTGCTTCTACCGATTCCTATGTTGTAAGGTGCCTTCTAAAAGGTCCTTCAATGACGTTGAATGTTCTGGGAACTAGCTGCAACTCATTGTGTTCATTTTGACGAGCTTTATTGGCTTAACTTCTTTCTTTCTTCGAATACAGACTGGCTACTCGACTACCTCGTAGAATTAACTCTTAAATGTTCATCGATTGTATTATCACAAAGTAGCTGTGCTACAATGCTACATAACATATTGTTTTAAAAGGCAACGGTAAAATTGCTGCCGACGACCTGATATCTAAACTAACATACAGATCGGATCCTGCCTCAAGAGAGAATCTCGATTAAACCATGTTAAGTTCTTTTATAGCAAAACCACTTATTACTTAGATAAAGCTACACCTATAACTCTCTTTGTCTGTCACCTTAGATCCTATTCTAAATATCGTTTAATTACTTCCCCTATCTCTCTTGTCTGTGTCTCTGCCCTTCTTGTCTGTCTCTAAATCCTTGCGTTATTTTGTGTCGCTCCCTCATGCCTCTGACGTCACGACTGAATATTTAGTGGATATATTCGGCTCGATTTGTCACTCATTGCCCATTAGTCAAACACATATATTCTTAGACATCTACCTAGACTCACCTATCTCTAACCTTCCTACTAGGCTGTCTGATCTCCTGTCTTTCTCCTATTGCCCTGCATTGCTCTGTCTTACTATGTCTTCCCCTATCAAATTTGTTTACTGCTCTCTCCGCCAATCCCTAGTCTGCCTGCTTGCTCTATGCCTAGCTCCTATCCACTGTCTGTCCCATTGTCTGTCTTCCCTTGAATTTCCCTTGTAAGGGTTTTCCGAGGTTCTGTCCTCCAAAACCTTCCTCTTCCTGCCTACCTGCCTTCTTGGCCTAGCCTACCTCTCCAGGCTTTCTCTTACGTCTGCCTCTGCCTCTTAGGCCTAGCCTAGACTGATATCTCTTATTCCTTATTTGCTCAACGCCCCAATATCACTCGACTTTGAAAAACGACACCACCTGGTGTCTAAACTTATTACCTGTACTTCCTAGAATTTAAATCGGAAACGTACACTTCAAAAATCGAAGCATTGTAAAATAACCATGCAGTTAAGATGTGTCTCTTCTCTATACACTTTGAATAAGGCTGGCATCGAAGATTATATATAAACACGATAAAGTTTATAACACAATTGCCAATTGAATGAACCATGCAGTTAAGATGCCATGTAGTTATGTGTTATACACGTGTCTTAGCATAAACTATTCGTTTAATTTTATTACACTGTTGTGTTACCATTATAGGCGTGCTTGTTTTATGTTGTGTCGCTCTCTATTTGTGTGTATTTCTGTATGTATGCGTCTGTCCCTGTTTATCTGTTCAGTCGTTTGTCTGCGTCTGGGAGTGAAGGAGCATGTCGCTGTAGAGACATGTGACATCAGGTTAATGTGTTGTTCCTTTATCCATTAGTCTCGCTCCTCCCGTCCTGTATCGGTTGTCGGACGACATGGGGGTGGGGTGTGACATGTAATGTGGGTCTACCCTCGAGAAGTCGGATGCTGGGTCTACGGATGAGTTGAGCGGGTCGTGTTTCGAAGCTGTACCCGCTGCGTAGGTTAGCGGTTGCGGATGAATGTAAACCATATGGCTTTGTTGGTGTCGACCGGAATTTCGGGTTGGGTGGTGTGGGGTGGCATTTTACATGGTGTGTTGTAATGGGGTGGGAACATGGCTTTGTGCATTAATCCATCATCTAGTATGGGTGGGATGTGAGTGGGGTGTTTGGTGGGGTGTGCGCAGCTGTTGCGACCCCATTTGTCAATGTCTTTCTGGGTGTCTGTGATCTCCCCTCGTCCTGCATTAGTCAAGGAGTGTTTTCACAGGTGTCCTAATGTAGATTGATTATGGCTATTAGATCTTAAGATTCTCAGTGTCATGTCTTGCTCTTGGCTTGCTGGTATTAATGGGCTTTCATGTACTTTCATATCCACACTTGAAAACAATAATACGCTACACGTTTTAACACTACATAAGCTAAAATATACGAGTTTGCAACTACGCGAAGACTTTGAACACTCTCGTAATGAACATACTACGCTTTATAACAACGCAAAAGGACACGAAATAAACGATCAAATTGTAACATGACATCAATCTATAATTCAAACATTTAATCATGTATCTACGCGTATATAGAAGATATGTGAAATAACAACTAAACTGCTACATTGTTCTTACGCACTATGGAATTTTAGCTGTCTTAACCTGGTATTCGTGTTGGGAACTGCTTGATGTTTTTACCCTACCACAACTCAGTTATTATATGATTAACTGACTTGTTCTTGGGGTAGAAATAATATACAGGTAATCACAATGATATCAACGACAAATTGTTGCTACATGCTGTTAGCGTGCACTGTGCATCTGCATTGGACTAACGAATGATCTTGAAGAGTTAAGTCATTAATCATGGTAGCTATTTATACTATACGCTTATTCGTCGTTTACGATCTACGTCGCTGAATGCACTTAGTTAACACTCAAATACATACAACCGAAAATGTAAGTGTACGACATATATAACATGTTAAAATAAAATCAAATTTCTACTGTATAACACGTGCACACACGAAAGTAAAGTACTACCAAACGGAAATTGAAATATGCGTAAAACGGAACACAATTAATGAGCGATTATCAAACGTAAAGTTTACCAAAAAAAACAAACACACTTCTAATGTAATTTCTACTGATCAGTGTTGGGGTACAACTCTTTCAATGGATTCTGTGCCACAAGACGCTTCTATACCATGCTGGTGAGCTATGTTAATTATGTGTTCGTAGCTGAACATTGTTAACAGTGTTATCTGCTGCCTATAAGCAGTTCACTTCGTATCGTATTCCTATGGTAAGCTTACTTTTATGTTGGGCGTTTTGGTATTTATGATATGTATATGCCAAAGTTATTTTGCACATATCCAACTTTTAAGCTGTCATGCACTACTTTTAATCACCTGTTAGGTATATACTGTTGCTGTTCTATCGTAATACATGACATACTGATGTGGTACTTTGGAGTTTGTGTAACATTTGACATACTTGCTCCCTCTAGTGAATACTACAACAGATTCTCTGGTCTGTATCTTGGCTAACGATGTGCTCAGTCTACTGTCCATGTCATTGTGTGTATCTCTGCATATGTGCTGTATGGACCTGTGTCAGTGCCTTTCATTCTAATGTGAATTCTATGAAGTTTATCGACGTTTATCAGCTATCTTATTCGTTGGACATTCATTGGGAATTTAACGATTGGGATATTCTTTTGGATGCTTTTGGAGTTGGATATCTATGTTGGATCATATAACTATGATGACGTCGCGTCGCTGTATTCGTGACTGGTGTCGTGGCATGTCTCATGAGTGTATCATGTCTCGCACCCGTCACAGATATAGCATCATTATTGCACGGATGTGGAGAAGTTTCAGATTTATAGAATGTTGTGAGGTGCTGCTGTATAGGTGTTATGTCATGTGGACCGTATGTTGGTTGTTAAGTTATATGCGGGTATGTATGCTCTAGCTGCTGTCCTCCAGTTTGGTTTAACTATTGGCTATTGATTACGTCGATGCATGGTGACTTTCGATGTAGACTATCCCTCTGAAATATGGCACTGCCCTGTGTGTCACTAAAGCAGTATCATGTATCTAATCGCTATCATGTCTGCCCTGTGCCACGCATTGTAAGTGTGTTTGAAACCTCATGACCCTTATCTATCCTCCTGCGTGACGTGGCTTGTTAGGCATTACAGGTATGCATTCTATTCGTTATTTTATTATGTTTGTGAATCGAGCTGATTAATCACCAGTTCTTTTTATAACGGAGCTTACTGATGTTTATATCCACTACACCTCATTGCTATGTATATCATTGTCTTGTCCTCCTTATGTATTCGGATTTTACACTTCAACCCCATAGGTTTAGTGCTTCTTATCGCTGTTAAGTACTGTTTGCTTGATTTGTAAGTGCTGTAGTCGATGTGATTGTACTAATGTGCTCTATTATATGCGACTTTTAATAGGCTGTTCTACTGTCCTGAATTTGCATCAGGTTATGTTCATTTGTATATTGTTTAAGTCTCAATCCTTCATCTCTACACTTACCAAGTTTCTTTACTCATCTCTTCCTGGTTCCTATACTGCTGATTTATTTATTTATCAATAATATTATTTTATAACGTTTTGTTTGAACGAATTACAAGAGAAAAATCTGTTTTATCATGGTGTGGTCTCGATGTCATTTCTTTCAGGGGCACAAAATGAAGTACCATGTCCATTGAAGATGACTGCGTCTCGTGAAGTGATAACTATTAAAGCTGACTAATGTACACGTGCTCTCCATCTCAGTAGTTTCATCAGATATGACTCATCCTTCATCTCTGAACCTCAACCTTAAACCATATAACATGTTATCTCTACTTAATCACTACAAAGCTTGACTATATGCATGCGAACATAATACTGTATTGCTCCAGCTGTTATCATCATAACTCAACCTCTTATAGGTGCATCATTCCTTGCACTAGCTTCTACTTAAATTCTCTGTACCTTACGAGAACTGTACTGTACTATACTCGTGATTCATTTCTGTGTCTCTGTCTAGTTAATTTCATTTCCTGTCTATCCTTTTGAACTGCTGTTAACCCGTTGTGATCATTATGTTCAGTAGTGCCTCATGATTATATATGGCTATGTCGTCTGTCATTCGATTTGTCCTGTCCTGAGGCTTTTGCTGTTTCAGTTTCGTTTCTCGATTCCTGTAATCTGGCGACATCTTGTGAATGCTTTATTATAACGTGTGCTCTGTGTCTGCGTGTCTTCCATTGCATCTGCAGTTTGATCCTCCGTGTCTATCCTTTTGTAACCGTGTTCTCGTATCGTCGGCGCTGCTTATTCTCTGGCTAAGTTTTGTAATGCATTTAACACTAATGCTTTGTCTTAGCACTTCGTGGCATTATTTGACTAGGAATTATTTGTGAGAATTTTAATCTCTTCCTTTCGAATGCTTCGGCTTCTTCATTCGTGTCCTTATACTCTATGTCACCTTCTTAACTCCATATCTGCTTTCTATAGCTGTCTGGTCATTAAGGCGTCTTCATGACTTCTTTTTCTTGTTATCGTGTATCTCACTAAGTTTTGCATTAATCGGTTAGTAGCAATTCGATCTTAGGATACGTTCTACTCCTCATTTATCCCTTGTGCTGCTGTCTGCATGTAATCGTTTGCGTCCACGTTTGCATATTCTGTTCTCTGTCGTCCAGTTTAGTACTGTGTCATCATGACTAATCTCTGAGGAATCGTGTTGGTGTCTTTCGCTTTCGTTTTCGTCCTTCTAATGTGTGATTGATGTGGTATCTCTGCCTCAAGCTTGGTGCGATATGATCTTCAAATACCCAACATGGTTTGATATTTCTATTCTCCCAGACTACATAGTAGTGTCTGCGCTTGTTGAAGAATTTCATGCGAGTTATGTTCTCCACTTGTGCATAATCTGCTGGCTTTGTAGTCTTGTCCGTCATTGGTCTTGTGTTTGTGTTATTCTTATTCTGTTCAGTCGGTAGAGGTCTTGTATCTTGTTGAGTAAGACAATCGCGTCTGTCGTGGTATCTTCGTAACCTATCTGCATTGACAGGATGAGGTAACATCTTGTTGGTCTTAACACATCTGAGTGTATAAGTCGACTGTTTAATTCTTTGTGTGACGTAGTATGGTCCATTATAGGAACGGTACAGTTTAGCCTTCAATCCAGTCGGTACGACTGGATTTAGAACCATGACTAAATCTCCTACCTGATAACTAGGTAGTCGAGTGTTTTTATCGTAGTGTTCTTTGCTCTTAGCCTGTAGATCAATACTGCGTTCCTTGATGTCATTCCGAGTATGTTCAAATATCCTTGCCATCCGCTGTGCATATGACTCATCATCAAGATTTAAGGTAGTCTCGTCCTCGTCGTTAGGTACCTGTAACTGTAACTCTATTGCATTTCTAGGAGACTGGCCGAACAAGATATAGAAGGGTGAGTAAGTAAGATGTTGACTGACAGTTGTTCTGTAGGCTAATAAAATGGCTGGTAATTCTTCTGGCCAATTCGACTGTTTGCGGCTGCTAGTAAATCTTAATGAACTCCACAAAGTGCTATGGAAACGCTCGACGCTCGCGTTAGATTTGGCATTATAGGATGACGTCAGAACTCTGTGTATCCCAAATGTCTGTGACAGCTCACGTACGATGGCGCTACGGAAGTTAGGGGCACGGTCCGAAGTAATTTGAAGCGGGCAACTATACCTACTTATAACGTGTGTGAACAATGCGTGAGCTATTGATTTTGCCGTTTGATCTCGAAGAGGAACGCACTCAATCCAGCGGGAAAATGAATCCACACACGTCAGTAGATAAATGAAACCTTCTGAACTCTTAGGCATGTTAAGAATATCTATATGCCACCTACCGAAAAGACCGGCGGACTCAGGTAATTGCAAAGGAGCTTTTTTAATGTTAGCTCTTAGGTGGAATCTTTGACATGGGAGACAAGTTCTAATATGATTTTCTATTTGTGAATGCATTCCAGCCCAATAATATTTCTGTCTTATACTCAGATAACACCTATGGAAACCTGGATGAGAAGATTTATCATGGTAAGCTTCCACTATATGTGATCTTAAGCCTACCGGTACCACTATTTGGTTGATGTAGCAACGACTCGTATTTCTCGTTCTTGGTTGCAAGTAATGGTATAATACACCCTCGTGTATCGCGAATTCTGTTGACTGTAGGATGATTCGTCGTGCATCTTTCTCATTCTCTGGTAGTTGACCATTTTCAATGTAATTTATCATCTGCGAAGTCTCTGGACATAGTCTCTGTTGTTGCGCTATATCATATGTATTCATGTCTTCGTCCGTTGGTTCATTTAAGTCATCAGCTAAAATAATGTTTATCTGTTCGTCAGATGGCGTTACTTGTACGTGTGCAAAAATTTTATCTTCGTCTGTTGCTGTCTCTGTGGTGTCATCTTGAGGATAATTTAAACGTGAAAGACAGTCGGCGTTAGTGTGTATGCGCCCTGGTTTGTATATGACCTCGTACTCAAGGTCTTGCAAAGTTAAGGACCATCTAAAAAGTCTTGGATTATTTGAAGCCTTCAGTGTTTGTAAATACTTCAAACTGAGGTGGTCTGTATAAATTTGAAATTTGTTTAAGCGGAGGATATTATAATTGCTTTTCACGGCGCTGACGAGACTTAAAGCTTCTTTCTCTGTCGTGGTGTAATTTCTCTCGGCTTGGCTCAAACTACGGCCTCCGTATAAAATCGGATGTTCAAAATTATTTTCCCCCTTCTGTGAAATCACCCAGCCGATGGCATAGCCACTGGCATCCGTGTGTACCATGAACGATTTTGTCATATCAGCATGAGCTAAGACTGGCGCTTCTGTTAGAGCCTGTTTTAATTTAGTGAAAGCTTTTTCAGCTTCGTGATTCCAATAGAACTCAACATCTTTTTTAAGCAATCGACTTAGAGGATTTGCTATGATCGCATAGGACTTTATGTAGCGCCTATAATACCCAGTGATGCCTAAGAAACTCCTTACTTCCTTTTGTGTTTGTGGCCGGGGGTACCCGATGATGACCCGGATCTTGTCTGGATTGACCCCAATGCCCTCTGCAGAAAGAATATGTCCAAGATAAGCTAATTTATGTAGCGCAAAGAAACATTTCGGTGGATTTAATTTCAGTTTTGCTGTTTTTAGTCGATCCATGACCTGCTGTAAATGACTCATGTGCTCTTCGAACGTGCGGCTGTAAATTAACAAATCATCGATATAGCAGATCACGTATTTGAAGTGAACCCTTTGAAAAATTGACGCCATCAGACGCTGCATTGTGGCTGGGGACCCTGAAAGTCCAAATGGCATTTTTAAGAATTCGTATAGGCCTGTGTGAGTAACAAAAGCAGTTTTCTCGCGTGACTGAGGATCCATACTGATCTGGTGAAAACCGGACCTAAAGTCGATCAAACTATAGAATCGCGGCTTAACCGTTGCTAAGGCCTCGCTAATGTCAGACATTAACGGAACTGGGTACCGGGTCAAGGTCGTGACCTTGTTAATTTGACGATAATCGACACAAAACCTCAGTTGCCCCCCCGATTTTTTCACCAAAACAACGGGCGCCGCCCAGGGACTGACAGAATGTTGAATTATTCCCGCTTTTAGCATTTCGTCTACCTGTTTCGAAATTTCGGCTTTCGCCTGCGGAGACTGTTTGTAGGCTCGTAGTCGGATTGGCGGAACGTTTTCCGTGTAAATTGTGTGCTGGACCCCTGGTGCAGTTTGTAAATCATAGATGGATTGAGAGAAAACATTGATGTTGTTTTTTAATAATTCTTTCAATTTCTCATTTTGCTCTGCATCTAGATCTTTGCTGATATACCTGACACCTAG
Source organism: Lumbricus rubellus (assembly GCA_945859605.1). Classification (NCBI taxonomy): domain Eukaryota; kingdom Metazoa; phylum Annelida; class Clitellata; order Crassiclitellata; family Lumbricidae; genus Lumbricus; species Lumbricus rubellus. The sequence goes on along the minus strand of OX243819.1, from coordinate 621,034 downwards.
CGAATCTAATGTAACTAACTCGCTTGTCTGCTCGTCCGTGTGTTCTGTCGTCGGGTTACATTGTTGTGTTCTTGTTTGTTGTTCTTCACTGTCATCCGTAAACATAGTGGTAATCTGCGGGTCTGCTTTCTCTAAGGAAGCAACTATTTTGTTTTTCGGTAGCCATATGCTTTTATCTGTTGGATTCAATAGTTTGCATACAGCAGTGCTGTGAGTATTGTTTATCAGTGCTCGTGAGCAGAGGAATTTATCAGTTGACCTTTTGATATAAGGCTCGCACAGAATTTGATTCTGTAGACGCTTTTGTGGTAACCTTACTGTGACAATGTTTTCAGAGTTTGGTGGTAAGACTACTGCTCGTAATAAACATATATTTTGCTCTTTCAATGCATTACTGTTAATCGTGTTCCTTGTTGCCCAATGAGCTACTGTCAGGTCATTGTGGAATGACACTACTCCTTTTGCGAAGTCAATTGTGACCTTATTTTGTTGCATGAAGTCCATGCCTAGGATGACCTGGAAACTTATCTGTTTTGTGACTAAGAATTCGCATGGCATCGCTAAGCCGTTAACCTTCACTGTTAAGTTAATTTTGCCTAAAATTTCTATCGGTCGTCCATCTGCGACGGTGACCTTGACATTGTCTGTTTTCTCTAACCTATGGACTGGTAATTGCAGTTTTTGAAAGGTTTGCCACGCTAGAATCGACTGACTTGCTCCCGAATCCAAAAGCGATTGAAAATAATTGTTCATAATTTTGATTCTAATGGTATTGTAACTCAGCCTTTCTTGCGTTCTGTTATCGCTTTTTATCCCGCCCACTGCATGACAATTGCGAGCGGGAGCGTGTCCCTATTGTGAGCTTTTAAACACACGTGCTGATCGGCACCAACGTTGTAGGTGACCTTTTCGGGAACAGTTATGGCAAATGACATTGGCTGCCCTACAAGAGGCCATGGTAGCATGCTTCCCCCCACAATTATAACAAAAGTATCTTGGTATGTCATTGTTAACTGGCCTGTAACCGTTGAAGCTGTTCGTTCTTTGCTGCTGGTTGTCACTGTTGAACATCGGCTGGTAGTTGGTCCTGTAGTAACTGCTTTCGGTCTGTCGCTGCTGCTGTGGAGCGTCCGTCTCATAGAATTGACGACGTGGAGGAGTGGATGCCCGTGGTCGCGACAGCTGCGGTTGATTGGCTCGGGTCGATGTGTTGTACGACGGCTGCGACGACGGTGATGGTGGTCTCCGCTGTTCGTATTCGTAGGACTGCGTTGGTCGATTCCAATGAGCGGATTCCTCGAAGTGAACGTGGTGGGTTTCCGGGTTGACGTTTCTAGGAATCGATACGGCTGCCAGTGACGTCGCTTGCAGTTGTTTGAGAAGAGCTTTGACCTCAGATAGCTCTTCTACCGTGTTCTTGATGTGAGTTTCTGTGGAAGCGTGTGGACTGCCTTGTGCTTGCGCCGTCTCCGTGACACGTGCCCATTTTTGCAAATCAGTTATTGTTTGAGGATCGTGTTGGATTACGTGCGACCTCAGAGATGGTTTCAGTCCGTTCATGGCCACGTGGAAGATCTGGTCGTCTGGGATGCGTAGTCGTTGAGCCTGGTGCATCACCGAAGTTATGTAATCGTCTGCAGACTGTGCGTCGCCCTGGCGCATGAGCCAGAGATCGGCAGATCGACGCCACGATTCTGAGATGTTTAGACTGTAACGTTGAAGTAGAGCCTCTTTAAGATCATCATAGTTATTTTGAATATCTCGTGTCTGAGTGTTGTACCAGACTGCCGCGCCTTGTTTGAGCATGAGAGGTAACGCTGCTAAGCTGGATTGATTGTTCATTCGGCGGAAAACCGTCCACAGTTCAAAGTTTTTAAGGAATTCGCGCACATCATCTGTCGATTGACCAGTGAAGGAAGCTGGCAAGAGAGAATTTGAAGAGGATTCCATATCTGCTAAATTGTCTGTTTCAGAATCGGAGTTGGGTGGGAGAATGGGAGATCGGGAAAGAGAACGGCGGGAGTGACGAGTCGGAGTGCAGTTGCGAGAAGTGACTGGTGATAGAGAAATTCGGCGAGATCGAGTAGGTGATGTCGGGCTGGCGGTATTGGTGCACGTCGTAGAGTCGTCGTCAGAAGAAGAACTGGGTGAGCGCGTCGATTGTATGACTGACCTGCTTCTGCTTCGGAGTTGATATCGTTCAGTCATCTATGGTAGCATCAGTCGTCTGCTGTTGTTCCGCGTTGTTCTCCCGCGTCGTTGTAGAATTTTAGTTGTTACTGGCTGTAGAGGATGTGTAGAACCCGGTTCTCGAAACCATCTAATAGGGCGGTGCTTCTACCGATTCCTATGTTGTAAGGTGCCTTCTAAAAGGTCCTTCAATGACGTTGAATGTTCTGGGAACTAGCTGCAACTCATTGTGTTCATTTTGACGAGCTTTATTGGCTTAACTTCTTTCTTTCTTCGAATACAGACTGGCTACTCGACTATCTCGTAGAATTAACTCTTAAATGTTCATCGATTGTATTATCACAAAGTAGCTGTGCTACAATGCTACATAACATATTGTTTTAAAAGGCAACGGTAAAATTGCTGCCGACGACCTGATATCTAAACTAACATACAGATCGGATCCTGCCTCAAGAGAGAATCTCGATTAAACCATGTTAAGTTCTTTTATAGCAAAACCACTTATTACTTAGATAAAGCTACACCTATAACTCTCTTTGTCTGTCACCTTAGATCCTATTCTAAATATCGTTTAATTACTTCCCCTATCTCTCTTGTCTGTGTCTCTGCCCTTCTTGTCTGTCTCTAAATCCTTGCGTTATTTTGTGTCGCTCCCTCATGCCTCTGACGTCACGACTGAATATTTAGTGGATATATTCGGCTCGATTTGTCACTCATTGCCCATTAGTCAAACACATATATTCTTAGACATCTACCTAGACTCACCTATCTCTAACCTTCCTACTAGGCTGTCTGATCTCCTGTCTTTCTCCTATTGCCCTGCATTGCTCTGTCTTACTATGTCTTCCCCTATCAAATTTGTTTACTGCTCTCTCCGCCAATCCCTAGTCTGCCTGCTTGCTCTATGCCTAGCTCCTATCCACTGTCTGTCCCATTGTCTGTCTTCCCTTGAATTTCCCTTGTAAGGGTTTTCCGAGGTTCTGTCCTCCAAAACCTTCCTCTTCCTGCCTACCTGCCTTCTTGGCCTAGCCTACCTCTCCAGGCTTTCTCTTACGTCTGCCTCTGCCTCTTAGGCCTAGCCTAGACTGATATCTCTTATTCCTTATTTGCTCAACGCCCCAATACATACATACATACATACGTACATACATACATACATACATACATACATACATACATACATACATACATACATACATACATACATACATACATGCGTACATACATACATACATAAATACATACATAAATACATACATACATACATACATTCATACACACATACATACGTACATCCACACATGTGTACATTCAAACATACATAAATACATGCATAAATACATACATACATACATACATACATTCATACACACAAACATACGTACATCCATACATGCGTACATACATACATAAATACATACATAAATACATACATACATACATACATACATACATACATACATACATACATACACACATACATACATACAGATACGTACATCCATACATGCGTACATACAATCATACACACAAACAATTATGCATAAATACAAACATGCATGCATAGAAATATGCATACATGCATATATTGCATACTTATTATAAGCAGTAGCTTAGATACAGACGCGAATAGGTTACATATAAACATGAATAGATGTCGTCCTATTCCTTATCCTAACCATTTAACTGATTCTTGGATATCGTAGAACACACACAAATGTACGCATCAGCATCAGCAGCAGCAGCAGAGGTTGAGATCATTAATTAAGACAATTACCTGTCGTCTGCGTCGTGTGTCATCCTCTACGCAAACGTAACCGTGAATAGCCAAACAAACCAACGCGAAGTTGAAGAAAATCTTATTCATAATCATAATGTAGTTGGGAGATGAACAAACGGCAAAGACGCGCAATGTAAGAGACGCAGTGACGCTTTTTACCAATAATAATCAGAACAGTTCAAACCGATATCACACGCAGTGATAAACAGAATAAGGAGAAACTCACTTATGCATTTATGCATAGGGCCTAAACACGATTCATTCAAGTTCTTCTCTTATGTTATCGGTAATAATAATAATAATAATACACTAAGCGTCGTCAGTAGCACAACAATTTCAATGAATTTCAAACTGTCTGAATACATAATTTTATCTTAGTCGTTTTAACATGAAGCCGACAACTTATTGACGTTCTTCTGTGTAGGCCTAAGCTTATTCCATAAATGCACTGGAATATTCATAAGAATATTGATCCATAAGAATCGAATTTTGATATTTCTAAAACAAACTCTGATCCAATCTCACATTAATAATCAATGACCGTAGTCACCCGAATATTTTTCGTCGACAAGCGTAGGCTATGAGACAAGGTAGTATTATAGCGCCTCTTCAAGTTCTCTACTCAGAGTTGCTCCCGACTACAGAGCGAGCACTTAATCGGAGTTTCACGCCGAAGCGCACGAGCAATTGCGAGTGAAGGACTTGTTCAAGGTCCCGATGCGGCGACTTGAAGTGGATTCGAACTTGGAACCCTCCGAAACCAGAGCACTAAACTCACCACCGCACCATCTCGCCCTCCCCCATAAATCTGCATTCGCTATTCTGTGGTCGCGTCTCTGCTTTGAAATCATGTAAAGTTTCTTTAATCTATATATATAAAAATGAAACTTTCCAATAGTTTGTTGCCAGTGTTCTCGAAACGTACCGCACATATTTTTTTGAAAATTTAACAAAACCTTCCATTCCTATAAGAGAGTTTCCAACTTTTTTTTCTCCGAATAAACGCAATATTTTCCACAAAAAGTGAACTTTGCATTCCGCTCGACCGCCATTTGCAATTTGAAAACCGCACGTTGCCAGATTCACAAACGCCTTGACAGTGACTGCGACCATGCAAACGATACATGAATGAGGTTGCGTCCCGTGACGTCATAAGCGATTCGCATAATTATTTTGCGGCCTTCTTGGTTGAAGGAGGAAAGGAGCGGAGGGGGCGGGACGGAGGGGGAGGGAGAGGGGGAGGGGAGGGAGGCGGCGGGGGAAAGGGAGGGGAGGGGGAGGGGGAGGGAGATGGGGGAGGGGAGGGTAGGGGAGGGAAGGGGAGAGTCTTTTCTGCCACAGCAACGCGTGGCCGGGTACAGCTAGTTTAATAATAGTATTACAGGCCTGGTCATATGTCGGTGAATCCGATCGCCATTTAAATTGCTTATTGCAAACAGATTGGTTTATTTTTGAACGCTGTTGAGTCCCGTGAATGCAAGACAGACAGTAAATTGCGTTTGAGGCGAAAGTTAATTAAATTGAATTGAAAAACAGTTTAAACAATCGTTTTTTCATGCAGTAGAAACGTCATTGTTGAAGGATATCACAGTCGTATTGTTATTATACGGTGCGTGAACTGACATAATTATTATTGATTGATAAATTTATGTGATTGATATTCCACCTTTAATAGTCTGCATTTCTTCCAAAGCAACGAATTCCACATTTCACCCTATTATACATTAGCATCACGTTCTCTCTATATCCACAAAGCAAGATTACTTCTGTCTATGACGCGTGCCACCATCAAAAGGTTGCCAACACGAATAGACCTAGGTCTATACTTTCAAGCCCGTGCAATGATTAAGCTACAGTTCAGAAGCGCAATCATTTAGCAGATACCAAGCTGGTGGATGAAGTGATTTAAAGAAGCAACGTGATACCAATGATCCATTACCTAAACCTTTATATTTTTTATGAATTTTTGCAACAACAAAAATATAACGATATTTTTCTAGCTAAGTTTATTCTGCTCTGCTCGACTATTATGTTTAAGTAGGAGGAATTTCAAGATTTCAACGGGTTTTAATCTGAATTAAATGAGGCATTAAATATAGGCCTAATTGTCATTTCATTGAAGTCATTGAATGTTTCTGATAAATAAAAACGGGTTAGACGTTGATGTAATCGAGGACTTTTCGTTGTTTGCAGACGGGACCATACCACCAATCACAGTAGCAGTCACAGCATAGCAGACCCGCGTCGCAACTGCACGAATACTTTGCAGCCCAACCAGGCAAGTTACACGATACACGACACCCGACTCCAGGAATAGTATCCCGAACTGGCAAAAATCAAACAAATTTTCCGGTGATAAATAATTATAAGCCTACTAAAAATAATAAGGCAAATTTAGAGAATCAGCAACAACGATGCCATTGGAGAGAAGAAAGCGACGTAGACCACTGCAGTGTTCGATTGTATGATTGATTGATTGTTCGATTGATCGATTGATTGATTGATTGTTCTATTGTATGATAGATTACACTGATAATTACAGTTTGGAAGGAATATCATCACAGACAAGAATAAATAACAATCACGTTTATCATAATGTTCCGACTCAAGCACATAACTATAAAAATTATACCAAACTAGACATAGTAACAGTATAGGCTAATGATTGAGTTAAAGCGAACGAATGTTGACAATGGACAAAAAGTGAAAGATAAGAAGCATTATTTTATTAATTAAGTAGCAGTAGCAGCCTAGTAGTATATAGTAGTAACTTTGTACGAATTAAGTATATAGCAGACACACACATTCATTCTCAGCAACCAAAACTAACAAAGAGACACCATGTAACGAATGTTTCTGTTCTTATGATGATGATGATGATGATGATGATGATGATGATGATGATGATGATGATGATGATGATGATGATGATGATGATGATGATGATGATGATGATGATGATGATGATGACAATTACACTTTCCGCCGGAACTGGATCCTTTCCGACAGCAACACACAGCTTGCGTTGTTGCTCCTCTCTTGTCAACATCATCAGCACCAGATGATGATTCTTCTGTTCCATTGAGACTCATGAACGGAGGAGATGATGTGTCCAAGTCTAAAGTACAGGATAAATAATCACATGCCAACAGATATATTCATCATCATCAGTTACAATGCAACATCTACAACCTGCTGTATCAGAAAACAATTAGACCAATGTAGGCGCACTAATGACACAAAATGACAACACAACCATAACCACGACTACAACTATAAATTTTATGCGCCTAAATTTAATGATCTGATCTAATAAATATAGGACTTATCTCACTCAACAGTCAACATAATTATAGCCTACTCAATATACTCAAAACTTACATGTATGGATTCACTGCTACATTAACATACAATACATAGAGACAATCACATATGCATTAAAGTTTTTCTGTAAGATCGATTAGGATTATTATTTTTTAGATGTTCTGACCATCGTTTTGTTTTGCTTCATCGCCTGAAAAACCTTCTCCGATGTTAGGCTCTGAGTTTTTCAACCTTGTCAAGGTCTGCAGCTTCACGATGTCGATCTATCAGACAGAAATCAATATAGCCTACATAATTATATATATATAAATTATATATATATAAATTACATAATTATAATCTCTTATTTAAAATGACACAGTAGCCTACCGCACTCGATCACATGTCAGAGCACGTTAAAAAGACACAATTTGAAATGTGAACAGAATTATGTTGATGGTGTAAAATAACGCAAGGAAGTAATATACACCGTGATTCAAAAAAAGTAAGCCAAATTATTTTTCATATATCTCTAATGCCTGATAACATATCACGCTAAAATTTTCCAAATATTTAGATAATTGGACCAAGAATAGGATTCCAAAATATCATGTCATAAATTTGAACGGATAGAAAGATGTGAATATTTAAACTTCATCTCCAGAAATTTCAGTTTTCAGCAAATCTGTTATGGTGTTCGCTGCGGTTTCGATGCCTAATAGTTCCCAATTTTGGTCTTCAGTGATCCTGGAGTAAGATTTTACGGAATATATTATCGCAACGTTCTGCTGTGACAATTAACATCTTCCACCTGTTATCAGAAATCTATAGCCCCAGAAGGCTGTTTTCTTTTTCAACAGAACAGCGCCAGCCCACAGAGCCAATGAAACCATCGAAATGCTGACATTTCTCCCACATTATGGCCTCCGAACAGCCCAGGATTTGAATCCTGTCGACTATAAAGTGTGGAGCGTGCATGATGAAAGACCGAGTCTACCAGACAGCAATACATGATATAAACGATCTGAAGCAACGCTTGTTGGAAGTGTGGGATGGCCTGGACCAGAGGATAATCGACGATGCTGTTTCCTAATGGCGCCAGCGCCTCAGGGCTTGAGTGCAAGCAGGAGAAGGACCTTTTGAGCATCTTAATTAATTAAATCATCATATCATGCAGTTGGAGACATATTTTTAGTTCAATTATCTACATATCTGGGAAATTTTTGAATGATTGATCATCAGGCATTAGAGATATGGGGAAAAGTTTGACTTACATTTTACAGAATCTGACAGAAAATTGCTTGTAAACGGCAATTTCGGCATATGAAGTTTAAAGATTCATATCCTTTTTATCCATTCAACTTTATCCCATGAAATTTTGGAATCATATTCTTGGTCCAAGTCTCTAAACATGTGGAAAATTTTAGCGTGATATGTTATCAGGCATTAAAGATATATGAAAAACAATTTGGCTTACTTTTTTTAAATCACGGTGTACAGTAGGCCTATAGGCTATAGTAATAATAGTGGAATGAAGTAAAATAGCGCCCAGCCATTAACATGCGCCGATCCCTTAATAAGGTATACGTAGGACTAGAACGCAGCAGCCGGATGCAATATAATAGGCCTATAATAAAATATAAGTTAGGCATTAGCTTTGCAGGATATCGTGATTCGTGCATTCTAGCAACATTTCTTACACACGAACTCGTCTTTTTTTTATGAAAGCAAGATAGTGCTGTGTTAAGCGTCAGTTGCATGTACAACACATACATAGCATGTATAGTATTGTATAGCCTACACATCGTTAGGCTATACATGTACATTCATAGACTAATGAGCTTTCATAGTTCTATGGGTGTGGTATAAAAATGACAAAAATAATTATTGCAATTACCCGGCATGTCTCATCTGAACAACTGGGCAATACTTCATCTCCAAACGATGGCGATAGGATTATTACAGCGAAATAAGTCAAGGCACTGCAGACATTCGCACCAGTAACTACTGTTGCCATTGCACGAACTGTAGTGATCGATGTAGACACGTCAAAGAAAGAAAGATGCACAATGAAACAGCAATAATGTGGCGTCTATTCAAACAATGTTTGATCTGCTTGCATATAAGAAACTCTGACTTTGATGCAGATCAGATCAGATATAGTCGATGTACATCATGCAGAGATCTTTTATACTCGTCTGCTATGCTAATCTACATGTATATTATATTCTAATCCATATTGAACGACGTCGATTTTACGTTTCGCAAATTGAATTTAAAAATTATTTACGATTTAACGAATACATAGTCTAGCCGCGCAGTCTATCCCATCCGATCGATGCGACATAATTAATAATTATATCTAAAGGCCTACCATTATGTCTATCAGTAGGATAATAGATCAATTGTTGTGGTTTATCATGCCGTAAGATCAATGATCATTGGTTGACCATCTAGACAGGACAGTGGATCTTTCGCTTGTTTCTAAGTTAGATGTAGGCCTAGCTTATGAAAACACTTTAAAATGACAAGAACACTGATTAGAAATTTTGTATTACCGTATAACCGTAGGCCTACCATAAAGGAATTTTACAGACTAGCTGTAAGACTACGTGCTGCAAACATTTCTAGACATATCAAGCTAATATTTTCCAAATATTTAGAGAAGTGGACCAAGAATATGATTCCAAAATTTCATGAGACAAAGTTGAACGGATAAAAGATATGAATATTTGAACTTCATATGCCGAAATTTCAGTTTACAAGCAATTTTCTGTCAGATTCAATAAAATGTTTTCTTGTATCTCTAATGCCTGATGATTAATCATTCTACAATTTTCCAGATATGTAGAGAATTGAACAAACAATATGATTCCAACAGTATGGTTTTATTAGTTAATTAATTAAGATGCTCAAAATGTCCTCCTCCTGCATGCTTGCACGCAAGCCTGGAAGCGCTGGCGCCATGCATTACGCAACAGCATCGTCAATTATCCTCTGCATGGTCCAGGCCTTCCCACACTTCCAACAAGCGTTGGTTGCTTCAGTCTTCAGATCGTTTATATCATGGATTGTTGTCTGGTAGACTCGATCTTGCATCACGCTCCACACTTTATAGTCGACAGGATTCAAATCTGGGCTGTTCGGAGGCCATAATGTGGGAGAAATTAAGTCTGGCGTCTCTCTTGTCAGCATTTCGATGGTTTCCTTGGTTCTGTTGAAAAAGAAAACAGCCTTCTGGGGCTATAGATTTCTGATAACAGGTGGAAGATGTTGTGACAGCAGAATATTACGATAATATACTCCGTTAATTTTACTCCAGGATCCCTGAAGATCAAAATTGGGAACTATCAAGCATCGAAACCGCAACGAACACCATAACAGACTTGCTGAAAACAGAAATTTCTGGAGATGATGCTTAAATATTCATATCTTTCTCTCCGTTGAAATTTATGACATGATATTTTGGAATCCTATTCGTGGTTCAATCCTCTAAAATCTAAATATTTGGAAAATTATGGTATGATTAATTATCAGGCATTAGAGATATAAGAAAAACAGTTTAGGGCAATTCCAAAGTCACTGACGTAACATTCGCACAGAAATGTTGCAACAGTTTTAATTCTAGCACACTATGATTTCACTGCTTATACAAAAATTTTATGCCAAATTATTTTACTATATTATCCTTCTTAAAAGTCAAAAAAGAGTTGGCAGAAAATGTATGTAGGTATTTTTAAAAACAGTTTTTGTGTGTTGTCACTGACGAACGCATTTTGGACATCGAAATTATTGCAATTCGTATACGCATTAAAATCTTCTGAAACATCACTGCAAAAATTTTATTAAAGTTTTTAAAATTATTAGTACAAGTTGTGGCTTACATAGAAAGTTAAAAATTCTTATCCAAAACTCACTTAGTCATAATTTCACTGTTGATTAGATGTCACTGACGTAACATTAAAATGTCACTGACGTAACTCTTCCGAAAAGACAAATACTACTTGCAGTAAATTTACTATAGTTATGGTTCACAAGTATGTAGGAATACTTTATAAATCATCCAGTGTTGTTGGATACTGCAATGTGTTCACCTAGAGTGAAAAAGCCCCTTCTGTTTACCACTATAGGCTGTTGGCTTCATATTCACTAATGTCTTTGCATTTCCACAAGTTTGAACACCGAAATAGCAGCTCATGGACTGATTTAATCGATATTTCATTGCTATCTCGTAGTGTAGAAGGCAAATTCTTCAAATCAACTTGACATTTTCGTGATACTTGTAGCAACAAACATTATGATACTTTACACTCATTGAAAAACAAATTTTTGACACAGAATTTTGCAGAATTTTGTTTTGGTTTCTGTGTCCCATTTTCGGTGGAATTGCCCTTTAGCTTACATTTTACTGAATCTGGCAGAAAATTGCTTGTAGACTGCAATTTCGGCATATGAAGTTGAAAGATTCATATATTTTTATCCGTTCAATTTTATCTCTTAAAATTTTGGAATCGTATTCTTGGTCCACTTCTCTAAATATTTGGAAAATTTTAGCGTGATATGTTATCAGGCATCAGAGATAATGAAAAACAATTTGCCTTAGTTTTTTTTAACCACGGTGTATAAAAGTATACAAGAAACGTTTTCGCGTAGGCCTAAATACAAAAGAATAGCGCCCTAGGCCTATGTCTTGTGTTCCAGAAAGGCCATGAGCGTTTAGAATAGAAATAATATTTCCTTCACGAATTCATAAGTATTATGACTACTAATATGACGACTGTTTTGACAGCTACTTTTCGAAAACAAATCAGTGGCTTAGGCGGCAAGTAGACAAGGCGCCAGCATAATTATGTTCTTAGCTGTTCAATATTCGCATAATAGCGTCGTATTGATCCAAACCGATCAATTTTATCTTTCTAAAACAAACATTGGCAAGACCAGATTTTGCTGCAAACAGCTAGACCACCTGCAGATAGATTAGGTCTATATTTCTTTGTAATGTAGCCCACCTGTAGACCTACTGCATTAATAAATTGCCGACGTTAGATCTGAATAGGCTTGTCTGCATTGGGATATGACCTCCAGTCCTCCTCTTCTTCCCCCTCCACCTCCCACCAAGTGGCGGCGCCAGGATTTCAGTTTGGGGGGGCTGAATTCCTGAGAAAATCGTCATTTTCATTCGCCAAAATTTCTGACGACCTTTTTTTAGTCGTCTGGTCGAAATCTCATGAAAATTTTAACGATTCTATGATGTTTCATCCCCGGACGTTTCATCCCAGGACGATTCATCCCGTGAACGTTTCATCCCGTGGATGTTTCATCCCCGGACGGTTCATCCCAGGACGATTCATCCCGTGGACGTTTCATCCCCGGACGGTTCATCCCAGGACGATTCATCCCGTGGACGTTTCATCCCGTGGATGTTTCATCCCCGGACGGTTCATCCCAGGACGATTCATCCCGTGGACGTTTCATCTCCGGACGTTTCATCCCAGGACGGTTCATCTAATTGCATTTTTCATAGGTTCAAGTGTTCTTTTTATGAGACCTATTTAGAACCTGTGCCTTAAATTTCCGTCAGTGGATGAACCGACCTGGGATGAAATGAGGGGTACAGGAGGAGGACGACGAAAACGGGGTGAAGATGGGAAGACATGGAGGAGAAGGATGATCTGTGGCAAAGTATGTCATCAGAGATGTCGACTCATAATAATATATAGTCTGATATTCAACAACAACAATTCATCTCAGCTGATCAACTGTTGTTCTGTTGAAATGGAAACTGAACAATTAACAACTAAAGAACTTTATTTTCAGCTTCTGTACAGATTTACATCAAAATAAAATACACGACATGCAGTTAGAAAAGACCATTCACAGTCTGCAAACAGATCTTTTAAAATCTTAAAATGCTGGTCACACATAATATTAATATGCAAACAACCACACCCAACAATACCCCAACCCAGTATAGGCCTACCCCAACCCAACATACCCTGATGCAGTATACACACCCTAGCATACCCTGACGCTAGTACTTTCAGATTGTAATCACACACACTTGACAATTTGAAAAATGCAATTTGCAACAGAAAACAAAATGACATTAATTTGCGATACCACAGGATGAATATAATACTCTGGAAATAAATACCAAGATGAACCTGGAGCGTTTAACGAGACATCATCATTTTTGTCAACATTACATAAACAATTCCAACTAGTAATAATTCTAAATGTAACATTTGAAAGACCAGTTTTGAATGTGTGAAATGCATCAGAACATTCAGAAGCGTATTTATCAGAAGCGCATTTATCAATGGAAAAGTAGAAAAAAAATTAGCAGCACTCTACCAGAATACACCTTAAAGACATTGTAGGATCCAAAGTCTTTGCTCTCCAGCTTGTGGGGAGCTCTCGGTCGTGCTAGCCTGATCCTCAATTAGACAGAACAGGGCACTTTTGGTCGTGGGCCATCCCTCCAATTGGAATAGGCTCCCACCTCAGTTTGCACTCATTACCTTGGAACTATGTCCATAAGCTGCTTAGATCTTTATTCTTTAGCCAAGGCTCGGCTGATAGCGGCTCAAAGTAGGTGCTTGCGCCATATAAATTTTCCGACTTAATGAATACGAGACGCAAAAAAAGGTTTCGCATGAGAAAATGGGTTGAGGTTTGTACGATGGGTATTCGCAGTTTTGCATAATAATTAATAACTATCATTAAATTTAATAAAATAAGATTAAAAAATATAAGAATTAGAAAAGGGAACAATCAGATTAGTAATATTTCATCGCAGTTCAAGTATATTAACGAGACAAACTGTCCAGAGACAAGTATTATTAATAGAAATTATTAACAAAAACCACTTTAATAATAATAATATAAATCAATGAGATGTGATGACCTCATTTCAATCATTTTTTCAATCATAGAATGGAATCTTAGAAGATGTCATGTTGCAGAAAAGTATAGTTGAACGTTTTTGTATCAGAGAATGCAATTCTAAATTTACACAAAACAAATAAATAATCTAACGACAGTTAAGAAAAATATATTACACACTGGAACATACATAGGAATTATTGCACAAAAGACATTATTTGAAGAAATTTTCTTCCAAAGCAACTTTTTTAAATGACATTGAATCACCCACTAGTATGTTTCAAGCAATTATTTAAATTAAATTTAATCCTTTTAATGTCTTTCACATAAATTGTTAACAAAAACCAGTTTGGTCATGCTTAGGAATAACTTCTCTGTCTGTACTTCTCTTGCAAAAATAGAAAAACCTTTTGGCAAAATAAACAACTTTTTAAAATAAAAAAACACTTTTAGAGAACAAAACTTGGGTATCATTAGATGTTTCAAGAGATTGGTAAAATATGAAAAGTCAAAGTACCACGTTCATCCTGAGCTTGCACCAACTATTCATTAATAATTCATCATTGGATAAAATTTCAGCCATCCATACAGAAAATCATAACACAAAAACTTAATTTGCAGTTAGTCAAGCACTCCCCGAACTCGAGAAACCATTATATCACACAACTCAAGAGGCTATTTTATCACCCAACCCAGAGGCCATTTTATCACCCAAATCAGAGGCCATTATATCACACAACCCAAGAGACCATTATTTTTATCACCCAACCCAGAGGCCATTATAATCACCCAACCAAAGAGGCCACTATATCACCCAACCCATGAGGTCATTATATATCGCCAACTCAACAGGTAAGTCATTATATAAGTTATGTTTCTAAGTCCACCCGTACAACATCAGCACCATCTCAATATGCTTTAATACCCTGGACCTGCTACGCCAGAATTCCCACCCACGGCTTGTAATTATTAAGGCCACACAGAACGATGTGAATGTTCCATATGGTTAGTTAGTTGTAAGGAGAATTGCCGTTAGATGTATCTAGATGCCTGAAAGAAGACACAGCGTGCTTCACAGGCGACATAAACAACCATGTGTATTGTGTAATTGAGTTAATAGAGCAATCTACTTAAATAGTCATTACCATCATTATGCTTATTTGGTTGTGTCTTTGGTATATTATGTGTGATCCATGGCCTCAATGCCTGGTTTACACCCCCACCCAACCCCCGGATGCACTGCCCCCCCCCCAGGTAGCTATGGTCAGACGAGGATGGATGAGAGAAATAATACATGCTGTTAAATAAAATATACAAAAGAACACGTACATGAGATATTCTGCCAGCCAGAATATTCTAAATTCAGATCTTGTAGAAAATGAATTCACCAAAAATACAATCATCATCATCATCATCATCATCATCATCATGTCTTTTCTTCGTACAACGCAGAAAATCCACCATGGTGAATCTTAGTACAGCCTTATTTAGAAATCCAATGTCATATTATGATACTTGTAAGAGCGAAAGCAAAAGCATGTAGGGCCCACACACACCATACATAGAAAAGGCAAATATAGCACGTATATGTATGTTCACCCATTCGTTTCTACATGGCATAAATCTGTCAACATTCTGTTCTGTGTAGATGCACTGCATCACAGTCGTTCAGAAACCTCAGTTCTCAGTGACACAACAAAGACTCGTAGAAAACTATTCACCAATGTTGAGGACATAAAATCTCAAAGGTCGCAGCAGCAAGTCACGATTTTTTTCGACATTTAATTCTGAACCAAAAAGTGACGACATATTATAATTTATACCCCACATTCTATTCTATTCTATTCTGGTTGGTTGAGTCAGTTTAATGGCATTGTGTGTGTGTGTGTGTGTGATACTATTAATATCATTAGCATCACCCTCCTCCTCTATCCACGCTTGGGACTGGCGTTCTATTGTATTCTATTCTATTTAAGGACTTAAAAGCACATCTGACATGTCACAATACTCGGCTGAATACTGAATATACTTTGCATGAAGAACGAGGAAGAGTCAGCCACGGCAACTCATCATCAACATTGGACACATCAACATTGGACACATCAACATTGGACACATCAACGTTGGACACATCAACATTGGACACATCAACATTGGACACATCAACATTGGATGTTTGATTGAAACATGGATCAAAAACAAATACACATCAGATTCACAACCAATGACATCGTCATTTGAGCCGTTCAATCCTCCTTCATACGACCACCATGTCAACCCAAGGTGGCCGGTACATTGTTACTCTTCCAGCAAATCCCTTTGGCATCTGATACAACTCTCTCTGTGTGAGTCGCACATGGAAAGCATAGTGCTCAGACGTTGAACTGAGATTGCACAGATAGGTAATAAAAATCACCAAAAATCTTTTTTTTGCATTAGATCAAAGTAGCCAAATATATCTGTCTTCTATGTCACCAAAGTCAGAACTACAACGTGTACACTGTACAGTTTAATGTATCACTACCTCAAATTTATGTAATACCACCATATCGATATCTATCGACATATACCGGTATATAAAACACATGCATGAGAAGGCACCAGACCACAGCTGCACTAACCAACAACAAGTAAGTTCACTCTAGATAGACAAAAAGGAGGTGACCAAAAACCTGACCATTGACCAAAGATGAATCAAAAACTGTGAGACAATGGAGATGAACACTCAACCTAACCCAGTGCTTAGATAATTTGAGGAAATCAGTAAAAAGTTGAACGCATTTTAGCAACAATAATTATACGTCAATCATTCTAAGTCACGTCTCTAATTTTTAATGTCAATCATTCTAATCATTCAAAGTCATGTCTCTCATTTTGCTTTAAACTCTGCTAAGTCTGTGATAATAAAACCTAAAGCAAATCATCATCATCCGACAGATTCTGCAATTCACACAGAACAACAACAACTCATACAACCGACTCTCTCACAATGTTTAGAATAAAATCAATACAATCAAAGTGGAAATAATAATCGTAAAGTTATGTCTGCTGTTTAGGCTTCTTGGTCTTCAAAGTCTCAAAATAAAATCCAAAATAAAATCCAAAAATAAAATCCAAAATAAGATGCAATCAAACGTTATTTATGTACAAGTAATTCAAGTCAACGACATCAATCATCCCAATGACATTCGAGTCCAAACTGTCTCCTTCGTCTGTTGAAAATAACGACGGCCGTAGAATCAGCAGCCATTGACCTGAATGATGCACTCATAAAAATTTCCTATTTACACGTTGGTCAGCAAAGCCACTACTACCACGCTCCTACGTCCACCATGTCTTCAACGTTTCACACTTAAAACATTTGAGATGGAATGATCACTGATCTTCTTGAAAATCAGTCACAACAATTGAACAGATAAAAAGAAGTCTCGTCAAATTATTCCTAGTTTTAAGAAGAATGAAGAAAACCAGAACGTCTAGAAAGACAAACAATCTGTACAGACCGACTGAAACGACGCTAAAAACTAGATGAAAAACTGACGCAGAAACCTTACAGAAGACACAACTACGACGACGACGGTTGACACAAAACAATAATAAATTGGTCGCACTAAAAACCTGTACAACCCAAAACAACTGCATCGAGAATTTTACGAAGTTTGGGATGAAATGTAATCAATAGAATTCAATCGTTGGAAGATACAGAAACCGGTTGCACAATGAGAGAACTTAGGCAAGGTCGGTGGGAGTTGGGGGGAAGGGGGGTGGAGGGTAGGGGATGCAGATACTAGACATAGCGTGGAACCAGATAGTAGAGGAGACTGAATCCCTGTTCATCATAGTCGTTCTATGGTTGTAGTGACGACGCCATCGTAGCAGACGCACAGCGCAGGGTATGGAAAGCCGTTCGACTCATAAATGAACCGGTTTCGCATTGGAACGAAAGTGCAATTCGTCTTCGTCGTCGTCTTCTGCTGTTTTGCTGATGACTTCAAAGCGTCGTCGTCGTCGAAATCCGTCGCCAACACCTTTGTACCCGTCGTCGTAGTCATCGTCGTCGTCGTGTCTTGGTTGGTGGATTGAACGACTGTCGTGTTGTTAAGAGGAGCGTCACCGTTGAAAGATGGCAGCAGCAGCAGCGAAGAAGGGGTTGATGGGAATTTGAGAAACGCAGAAGTGGGATCACCGTTGTTGAAGAGAGAAATCTTCTCTCGGATCAGAGACAACAAAGCGCTGAAGAATTCTGGAACACCATCGTATCCTGAAATTCAATTCATACAATTATAGACGTTCATCAAATGTCACAAATTATAATTAGTCATAATATGATAGTTTGAACCAACAAGTGTTGTCGTGTGTTTTATCAGTGCTTATCAGAATGAAAGAGAAACACGTTCGAAATTATGCAACATCCACGGCTCAGATCAAAGTTGTCAAATCTGAAAAGAAGACATTTTGATTTCTGTTGATCAACAACTGACCAAATGACATTTAATCAGACACCATTGAAGCGAAAGAAGAAATCCTTAACAAATGAACAGCTCAGTAAACTTACAAACTTTACCATGAAAATGATTTTAAA
The DNA here is from genome assembly GCA_945859605.1 of Lumbricus rubellus. Taxonomy (NCBI): domain Eukaryota; kingdom Metazoa; phylum Annelida; class Clitellata; order Crassiclitellata; family Lumbricidae; genus Lumbricus; species Lumbricus rubellus. The sequence goes on along the minus strand of OX243819.1, from coordinate 602,294 downwards.
TATCAATTTATATGCAACTCAAAATCATCAAATCTAAGAAAAATGCGAACCATAAAAGGTGTTTCGTTTCGACTCCAATGTTGGATTTTAAAAAAGAAATTCAATCTCTTCAAAATGCATCACACCTCAGTAAAGACTAATTTTTACTCTCAAAACCGAGAGCAGAAATGTTTTGCCTCCAGCTATCTGCACTGTCAACACAAATGCATCAATCTAATAACAACAACAACATTTTAGAATATTTAACAGAAATTTATCCTTATGATATAAATTTATGAGCTCATACAGATGGCCATAACAAACTGGTGACGTGCATAAGAATATAAATGAATATAAATCCAAACGGATCTTTGCATGGCGATCGTCAGTCGCCATACCTCACATCGGCATTTCTGCGTGAGTAGATTTTCATAAAATTTATTAATAATCAATCAATTTCAGCAATAATCAATTATCAGATCGATTGAATTCTGCATTTTTGATTTAACCCTTTAAAGGGCAGTGGCCTCCTATTTGCCACCAACAGGTGGGTACCCCTAATGGGCTTAGAAATCATAATTGCCACATATCATATTCTTTTTATTTCACCAGGTGTTAGTTACAATTACCCCCCAGACAATCACCCCCATGAATGCATACATACATACGTGCATACATACATAGATACATAAATACACACATACATTTATACGCATACATATCTGCACGAATACACGCATGTTAGACAATTGTTCATCAAATGTATGCATTTATGCATGTATGTATGTATGTATGTATGTATGTATGTATGTATGTATGTATGTATGTATGTATGTATGTATGTATGAATGCAATACTATGCATGCATGCATGCATGTATGTATGTATGTATGTGTATATGAATGCATGCATATTATGTATGACGCTATGTGTCCATGTGTATATATAAATATGCGTGGCTGTATGAATGTATCCATGTGTTATATGTTATATGAATGTATGCATGTACATAATTATGCATACATACGTATGTATTTCTGTGTATTTATACATGTATGTATGTTCGAACGTCCATACAGACATACATGCATACATCCATACATGGCATATCATTACATGCATATTTACATAGGCCCTACATACGTGTCTACATACATACATACATACACACATCTATGCTGCATGCGGCATTGAGTATAGACACATACATGTAATATACATACATGCATACATACATACATACATACATGCGTACATACATACATACATACATACAAAGAAACTTACATACACACATACATATGTACATACATACATGCATACCCGTATGCACATATACTTAGATACATACATATTTCTGTATACTATTACTATTCATACATACATACATACATTCAGCATGTGGGGTAATTGTTCGGGAGTGGGTAAATGTCCGGGGGGGTAATTGTCCTGGGGTGGGGGTAATTCTCCTGTCCCATGTGCACATAAACATTAGCCAGTCATAGCCTTTCACATTGGACTCCTAATGGGCAGTGGTCGTTATTTTGCCACGTGTTGTCTGCAACGAACGGGCAGTGGTCGTATTTTTGCCACGTGTTGTGTGCAACGAACGGGCAGTGGCATTCAAACTGCCACTGTTTACTAAATTACAGATATTGAAATTACAAGGATGCTGCCTTCTTCTGGTCATTTTTCTGCAATTTATTGTGTTTTTACATTTGTTATAAGTGTGCTGGGCGCTTATGCCCTTTAAAGGGTTAAGGTAAATTACACAAAACACGATTGAAGAAGAATTACATGAATGCAATGACATGAATGCAATGACATGAATGCAATTACATGAATGCAATTACATGAATGCAATTACATGAATGCAATTACATGAATGCAATGACATGAATGCAATGACATGAATGCAATTACATGAATGCAATTACATGAATGCAATTACATGAATGCAATTACATGAATGCAATTACATGAATGCAATTACATGAATGCAATTACATGAATGCAATTACATGAATGCAATTACATGAATGCAATTACATGAATGCAATTACATGAATGCAATTACATGAATGCAATTACGCACATGTACATATGTAGCCGAGAAACGCGGCAATTAAAAGTAAATTACAAATAAACACGATGAATGCAATTACATGAATGCAATTACATGAATGCAATTACATGAATGCAATTACATGAATGCAATTACATGAATGCAATCACGCACATGTATGTATACATGTATACATATACACATGTATACATGTATGTATGTAACCGAGAAACTCGGCAATTGCGTTCAATTGAAAGAAGTCGAACCTGGAAAAGCGTTGATATCAATGACAGCGTATCGTCCTGTATCGTTTTCGATGATAACGTCGATACCAAGAAGGTCAAGACCAAACTTCTTCTGGATTCCTCGAACGAATTGTTCCATCTTCTTGCAATCAGGTTCAATGAGAGGATGAGACAAGAGATCCGACTCATCCAACTGACAACATAAAATAACATGTATCCAATGAAATAACATATCCAATGAAATAACATATCCAATGAAATAACATGTATCCAATAAAATAACACATATCCAATGAAATAACATATATCCAATGAAATAACATGTATCCAATAAAATAACACATATCCAATAAAATAACACATATCCAATGAAATAACATATATCCAATGAAATAACATATATCCAATGAAATAACATATATCCAATGAAATAACATATATCCAATGAAATAACATGTATCCAATAAAATAACACATATCCAATAAAATAACATATATCCAATGAAATAACATATATCCAATGAAATAACATGTATCCAATAAAATAACACATATCCAATAAAATAACACATATCCAATGAAATAACATATATCCAATGAAATAACATATATCCAATGAAATAACATATATCCAATGAAATAACATGTATCCAATAAAATAACACATATCCAATAAAATAACACATATCCAATGAAATAACATATATCCAATGAAATAACATATATCCAATGAAATAACATATATCCAATGAAATAACATGTATCCAATGAAATAACATATCCAATAAAAAAATCATGCATCCAATAAACAAATTAAACATGTATGTTAGGCGTTAACTCTAACCATATTAAAGCCGAAGAGAGACATATCTTTGAACAATGTTTATCAGCCGACACAAAGCATCAATTGTCCACAAAAAAAATATCCCAAGGTGCAAAGCGATGCAACTTTATGAGATCATCAAGATTTGGTAGAGCACAGATTCCATAAAGTCTGATAGATTATCATAGATGTGCTACCAACAATCTAAACGCATATTCATTTTAGAGGAAGAAGAAGATAGCTTTGGCAGGTGACCACTCACCTGGTTTAAGAAGCAAGATGAATTCGACTTAGAAACATCATTGCTGTTGAAAAATATCGTCTTTTCATGACCTGAAAACAACGACAAAACAATGATGATGACGATGATCTTAATTCAACAACAAATTTCGTCGCAATTTAAAAACATTGAGCTTTGCATGTTTGTAGTGTTTACTATTCACCATGAATAGAATTATTTATTGCAAAGTCACTACTTCAAAAAAATGCTTCATGGAATTCTTCATTGTGTCAATAATAATCTAACGAGTGTTGTCAAGAAATATTATCTCTTCAACCTGATAATAAAGACTGCGGCACAAGATAAGAAGCAATCAATCCGTCATCAGTCATCAAATTTTTGATTTTGACTCTAAATTCAATTCAATCATTTAAATTTATTTTTAGACTAAAACACACAAGTTATTCGGTGCAAATACACAACTTGTGATGCTTATAAATCATTTACTGCTGCAATCTGATTATTATGCTCAGACTCTCACTGACATCTTCTTGATGACCATGACAAGAAAATAATCAACTTCTGTCTCTACAGATAGATAATATTTGGCATATATACGTACCCAGATATTTTGCCAGCATTTCCACATTACACAAAAATAATTCTTACAATAAAAGAAAAAGGCAACATATCAGGTATGCTAAACATTTCATGACCAGTGTGACAATAATATTCACAAAACTGTGAAAACTATGTCCAGTTTCTTTGATGCAAATGCAGAAACTACGTCGAGTATCTTGGATGTTAAAGTCTTACTGCAGTCATAGAAGTTTTTATCGATGGCCTTTGAATGATGAAATGCTTTAAGTCTTACTGCAGTCATAGAAGTTTTTTATCGATGGTCTTTGAATGATGAAATGCTTTAAGTCTTACTGCAGTCATAGAAGTTTTTATCGATGGCCTTTGAATGATGAAATGCTTTAAGTCTTACTGCAGTCATAGAAGTTTTTAATCGATGGTCTTTGAATGATGAAATGCTTTAAGTCTTACTGCAGTCATAGAAGTTTTTTATCGATGGTCTTTGAATGATGAAATGCTTTAAGTCTTACTGCAGTCATAGAAGTTTTTTATCGATGGTCTTTGAATGATGAAATGCTTTAAGTCTTACTGCAGTCATAGAAGTTTTTTATCGATGGTCTTTGAATGATGAAATGCTTTAAGTCTTACTGCAGTCATAGAAGTTTTTTATCGATGGTCTTTGAATGATGAAATGCTTTAAGTCTTACTGCAGTCATAGAAGTTTTTATCGATGGTCTTTGAATGATGAAATGCTTTAAGTCTTACTGCAGTCATAGAAGTTTTTTATCGATGGTCTTTGAATGATGAAATGCTTTAAGTCTTACTGCAGTCATAGAAGTTTTTTATCGATGGTCTTTGAATGATGAAATGCTTTAAGTCTTACTGCAGTCATAGAAGTTTTTTATCGATGGTCTTTGAATGATGAAATGCTTTAAGTCTTACTGCAGTCATAGAAGTTTTTTATCGATGGTCTTTGAATGATGAAATGCTTTAAGTCTTACTGCAGTCGTAGAAGTTTTTTATCGATGGTCTTTGAATGATGAAATGCTTTAAGTCTTACTGCAGTCATAGAAGTTTTTTATCGATGGTCTTTGAATGATGAAATGCTTTAAGTCTTACTGCAGTCGTAGAAGTTTTTTATCGATGGTCTTTGAATGATGAAATGCTTTAAGTCTTACTGCAGTCGTAGAAGTTTTTAATCGATGGTCTTTGAATGATGAAATGCTTTAAGTCTTACTGCAGTCGTAGAAGTTTTTAATCGATGGTCTTTGAATGATGAAATGCTTTAAGTCTTACTGCAGTCGTAGAAGTTTTTTATCGATGGTCTTTGAATGATGAAATGCTTTAAGTCTTACTGCAGTCATAGAAGTTTTTTATCGATGGTCTTTGAATGATGAAATGCTTTAAGTCTTACTGCAGTCATAGAAGTTTTTTATCGATGGTCTTTGAATGATGAAATGCTTTAAGTCTTACTGCAGTCATAGAAGTTTTTTATCGATGGTCTTTGAATGATGAAATGCTTTAAGTCTTACTGCAGTCATAGAAGTTTTTTATCGATGGTCTTTGAATGATGAAATGCTTTAAGTCTTACTGCAGTCATAGAAGTTTTTTATCGATGGTCTTTGAATGATGAAATGCTTTAAGTCTTACTGCAGTCATAGAAGTTTTTTATCGATGGTCTTTGAATGATGAAATGCTTTTGGCCGACGACGAAGATTTTGAAAAGTCGAGCGTTGTGGTTGACGAACGTCTGCGCTACACACGCAGCGGAGATGTCTTCGAGACCTCGCTCGTTGAAAATGATCGCCATTTGCTAACGGAAAAAAACAAACAATCGTTCTGAGCAAACAGAACAAACGTTAATATAACATATTTTATCAAACACAATTATCAACTTACATAATTTTGCAGTACTAATTTCCAGAACTATTTCATAATGTTAATATTTCTCAAGAACTTCCTACATTGCCAAGTTACACATTTGTTATGTTTATCAGTAAAGAATCTGTTGTAAGAATCTCAGACAAATGCAAACCAAGTTCACATCTTTAAGCTCAGTCACATAATTTGCCAGTCTAAAACAAGATCTGGCATTTATAGCTTACAAGTCACCATGAGCCCATGGTGCCTGATGATGATGAAGTCATGTTATTGACTGAAGATTGACATGACTTCTACTCTTCAATCAAGTTCTTAAAAGAAATTATTACTAAACACATATTAATACTATATAACTATAATATATTATATCGATAATTTTTATATAATTATGTTTACTGTTTTTATGGAGACATTATTATTACTAACCTCTTCCTTTTCAACAGATGACGGTGACGTAGCAAACAAATGCGAGACACTTGGTTTACAAACTGGAAAATAAATAATATTATATAAAGTAAGGAGTAATGAAAAAATTCTCAGAAACTGAAAATCTGAAAATAAGTTAGACTAAATATTTCCATGAAATCCATCAAGTTCTAAACAGCCATCAAAATAATTGCTTTAGCTGACTAAAACCGATGCAAATAAACTGAACATTGATAATTATGCATGGTCATCAGCCATCTAATCATCATCTCTATTCATAATATTAGTACATATTACACTGCCACATCAAACTCATAAACTAATGACAATCACTTGCATGAGAAATTGAGACAATGATAATATTGTCATGCTAAAAACTGTGCAAAAAACTGCTAAATGTATTGAGTTGCTTAAATTGACCCACATAATATATTGTGAAAACTGACACTTCTTCTTCTTCTTCTTCTCAAGACACACATCCGGAATTTTTACTTTAATGTTCGGACAATTTGAAACTCACTGGAGAGATTATCATCATCTGCTGTCTGCAAATTGCGTTTACACTTTGTTCGTCTCTTTAAATATATTGAGAACAACAACTCACAAAATAATATAGACTGTTCTTGAAAACCTTTGCAGGGAATGAAATCCAAATACAGGGTAAGAATCCTGAGAAATGCACAAGATCTGCACTGTGTAGTTGACTGAATAAATAATCAGAGAGGTACCTCCTCACAAACATTTGTTCTTTTTAACTCACTGTTGCATTCAGTGCCCAGGACTTATTTCCCTTTGCATGGAGTTAGGTGTTGAATTGGAATCAATGGGAAAAGCAAGATCCAAACCAATTTGAAGTCTAGACTTTCATGAGCGGTAAAATCAAGACATCAGGAACTCTAAGTTCAAGACACTAATTTGCTGTACAGATGCACTTCTTGATAATTGCATAAATTGCATCTATGCCGGCAGAATCAGTCAAGTTGTGCCTTAAATTGAAATACGATTTTCCCAACGTGGTAACTTTGTTTGAAAAATCCTGATACTGTAGACAGCTTTTAAAGTAACTAACCTAACCAATGAAAACATTCATGAACATTATTTGGAAAAAGGGTCAGAATATTATAAGCTACTAGCTTTTACTGGCTTCCATTGCATTGTACTGTACTTAATCGTCATGATTGTATAACCAGAATTGAACGTGCAATAAACAATGAAAAAAAACCCACTGTGGTCTTGTTTCATACAGAGAATAGATTACGTCAGTGATTGAGTTGTACAATAGCCGACTAGATTGGACGCCGGATTTTCAATAAACAAGAAGCATGTTTTAACGAGTCTACAGACAAAAATCCAGATATTTGTGAAGGTCCAAATGAAAGATACAAAATACCATGTAGGTACAATGCTAATATAAAATACTTGTCAAGGGCTAATTCAAAGGTCCCCAGGGGCCTGTTCACAATCACAGGCCCTACCTGTAGCAATCTAACCCAGATGACATCAATGTCAACAGTAGACTAAGATCTAACTAAAAGACAAGAAGTAATCACATGAATGGAGACAATCTGGTAACATTATTCTACTCCAAGACATCATTTGTCTTCAAGCCGTTCGTTCATTCTCATCATACATCAAACTGACTTTCGAAAGTCTGACTTCTTCCTCCTCCGTTCACTTCCTCCGTTGACTTGATTGATTGACTGATTGATTAATTGACTGATTGATTGATTAATTGACTGATTGATTGATTGACTGATTGATTGATTGACTGATTGATTGATTGACTGATTGATTGACTTACCGATTGGAAATCTGACGTCGTTTTCCAGTAAAAGCCGACGATTTTCATTTACATCGGACGACGTCAACTCAACGAACGATGGAATGAAGTAACGGTAATCTATAAATAGACCACATCATTAGCATAAATATATATGAAGTAACGGTATAAATAGATCACATCACACATCATTAGCATAATTATATACAATACAATTATACAGTTCATTATCATTGCTATACGTAAAACTGGTTTAATTATGCATCTGAAACTTATTGTAATGCTGCCTTGAGAAAACATATTAAATACAAATGAAAAGTTCTGGACCATGTACAACACGTGCATAGATCTGCCAAACATCCTTCATAAAGCAGAGAACATAGGAAAAAAACAGTTGTTTAGGCATGCAAGGCTATTCCAGGAGCTAATGGCTTTTCCAATCTTCAGCCAAATCCAAACATCTTGAGATTAACGTCCAATCAGCAGAGAAGAGAAAAAACTCTTCTGCACCGAATCTATTTATTCTTCCAATTGAAGAGTAAGACTTTGAGACCAGAATCCATCTGATAAACTTTCATTATGACAGCTTCTGTCACTTTGTGCAGAACATGAAAAATGCATGCTGACATGTATTCCTTAATGAACCATATGATGCACTTGTGACGATATAAGAAAAACAGATTCAGTTGTGGCATCCGACTGATGAGACGAGATGCGTGTATGGAAAACAAATTAGAGTTTGTCAAGTAGAAGTTGATGTCAAGTAGAAGTTGATGGCAAATCCATTGGAATTGAAGTCAGCCTTAAGAAGTAGAGGACAAAGTTCTTTGGCCGTTAGTTGATATTCCAGACAAATACTTCCCTCATACAACCCTCATGTCAACCATAAAAAGCAGTGAAGAATAACAAGAGCTGTGACGCAATCCTTCGCTGAATCGCAGCTACGTCACGACGAAATGTCCTTTTGCACCGAATCCATTTGAATGGAGTTAGGTGAGGAGGGAAAATGGAGATCCAAAGAATTTGAAGTCTCAGCAAATCACGAATAATTTGTTCCAAGCAATTGCTGATCATTGCATTTGAATCAGCCATGCATGCAGAATCAGTCACGCACCGTAAATTGCTCGTTGATACATGATTTTTCCAAATTAGCAAGTTCTTCGTTTGAAAAACTTCTGATCGATAGCATCTAAAGTGGCAACTTACTCTCATTTGTCCACAGAGCAAATGATCTCATTACAAACAAGAAGAAACAAATGTGTTTTTTGATACATGATTTTTCAGGTGGATTCTGTTGAATTAAATTTACAACATGTAAACTGAAACAGATTTGGAAAGCAGATTGTGAGATTGCATAATGTTGCAATTTATAATCGAACATAAATAAAAGCACCACTCAACATAGCTCTAATATATATATATACACTGTATCCGGAAAAAAAAAACCAGTTTTGTAAATATGAAAATAAATAGTAAATATTCATCGATTTTCACAATTCAAACACCATTTTAATCCTGACATATTTCTCTAACAATTGTGAAAATATAAAAGTTCCAGTCCAAATAATGACGTCATAATGACGTCAGTTGCATCAAAATGCATATAGCCGGCCATTCATGCATGGTTCGGTTGGTATTATTGGCTTTTGGTAAAACGAAAATCCATTTAATAGAACCAGAAGTGAAAATAAATGCAGCTTATTAGAGGGATTGTCTGCTCTATAAAAAAGTGGTGCCTGATATCCGAGAATATTCGGAACAATAGCCTACACATTTCAACAAAATAGCGCTTCAGCTCACTGAGTTCGTGAATCTGTTGATCTGTTGACTAAAAAGACTCGGAATTCATTCATCTTAATCTTTGGCCGCAAAACGGCCGCCCGCTTAAATCCCACTGATAATAAGAGTTGGAGATTGATGGAGGAGAAGGTGCAGGCTACAAGACAAGGATAAGAGACATTGAAGAACTCCGTAAGCGAATTGTTAACGCCTCGGAGGTTTTGATAAGCTGGTTATCGATGCTGCTGTTGGGTATTAGCGCGACCCTTTTGACGCTTATGTTGAAGCCAAAGGTGTACTCTTTGACCACAAATTGCAGTCTGACATAATTCAGATATAAAAATAAAATTAAACTTACATTTATTATTGATAAATTACATGATAAAATATTGAAATTGTGGATGATTTTGCGCATTTATCTCTTAAATTTGACTTTTTGTGCAAATGACGTCATTATGACGTCATTATTTGGACTGGAACTTTTATATTTTCACAATTGCTAGAGAAATATGTCAGGAATAAAATGGTGTTTGAATTGTGAAAATCGATGAATATTTACTATTTATTTTCATATTTACAAAACTGGTTGTTTTTTTTCCGGACACAGTGTATATATATATATATATATATATATATAAACCATTGTTGTCTTCGTTATTCATTGATGGTACTTGAGCAAGCTCCAATGTGTACACAAGTACTACACAGCTTGCCTTTGCTCAACATTTCCTCTCTTGACAATAACATTTCTATCATTCAAGCATTTGCAACACTTCCATGCTTTACCACTGGACAACCTCCTCATCCGTCTAAACTTGCAACGTCCAGACCACAAGTTGATATTCGACGGAAAAGAAGATTTCTTAAATGTCATCAAGCCGTGGAATCATTCGCAACAATTTGCTAGAAAACATCATCAGAAATACTGGTTATTGGAAAGTAATCCTTTGACTCGAAATGCCAAGATGAAAAGGTTGTCAATTTAAAGATTCTGGCTCACAAGACACGAATCATTGTGTAAGCTGTCTTCTGGATGGATCCGATTTGACCAGGGTCTATGACAACAGAGGCCGTTACCCTGGACAGAAATTTGCTCGGCATATTACAGCACTGATGAGCATGGTACTAGACCAGTATTCATAAATCTGTCTTCTCTAAAGTTCTCAAACTTATAATCAACTTTCGCTAAGCATCAGTCAGTATCATCTGAAGATGACCAGCAGTGGAATTAGTTGCATCTCATTCAATCTCATCCGAGTATCTTCTGTCATCTCACTCAATCTCATCCGAATATCTTCTGTCATCTCACTCAATCTCATCCGAGTATATTCTGTCATCTCACTCAATCTCATCCGAATATCTTCTGTCATCTCACTCAATCTCATCCGAGTATCTTCTGTCATCTCACTCAATCTCATCCGAATATCTTCTGTCATCTCACTCAATCTCATCCGAGTATCTTCTGTCATCTCACTCAATCTCATCCGAGTATCTTCTGTCATCTCACTCAATCTCATCCGAGTATCTTCTGTCATCTCACTCAATCTCATCCGAGTATCTTCTGTCATCTCACTCAATCTCATCCGAATATCTTCTGTCATCTCACTCAATCTCATCCAAGTATCTTCTGTCACCTCACTCAATCTCATCCGAATATCTTCTGTCATCTCACTCAATCTCATCCGAGTATCTTCTGTCATCTCACTCAATCTCATCCGAATATCTTCTGTCATCTCACTCAATCTCATCCGAGTATCTTCTGTCACCTCACTCAATCTCATCCGAATATCTTCTGTCATCTCACTCAATCTCATCCGAGTATCTTCTGTCATCTCACTCAATCTCATCCGAGTATCTTCTGTCATCTCATTCAATCTCATCCGAATATCTTCTGTCATCTCATTCAATCTCATCCGAATATCTTCTGTCATCTCACTCAATCTCATCCGAATATCTTCTGTCATCTCACTCAATCTCATCCGAATATCTTCTGTCATCTCACTCAATCTCATCCGAGTATCTTCTGTCATCTCACTCAATCTCATCCGAGTATCTTCTGTCATCTCACTCAATCTCATCCGAATATCTTCTGTCATCTCACTCAATCTCATCCGAATATCTTCTGTCATCTCACTCAATCTCATCCGAGTATCTTCTGTCATCTCACTCAATCTCATCCGAGTATCTTCTGTCATCTCACTCAATCTCATCCGAATATCTTCTGTCATCTCACTCAATCTCATCCGAGTATCTTCTGTCACCTCACTCAATCTCATCCGAATATCTTCTGTCATCTCATTCAATCTCATCCGAGTATCTTAGAACTGTCATCTCACTCAATCTCATCCGAATATTTTCTGTCACCTCACTCAATCTCATCCGAATATCTTCTGTCACCTCACTCAATCTCATCCGAATATCTTCTGTCATCTCACTCAATCTCATCCGAGTATCTTCTGTCACCTCACTCAATCTCATCCGAATATCTTCTGTCATCTCACTCAATCTCATCCGAGTATCTTCTGTCATCTCACTCAATCTCATCCGAGTATCTTCTGTCATCTCACTCAATCTCATCCGAATATCTTCTGTCATCTCACTCAATCTCATCCGAGTATCTTCTGTCATCTCACTCAATCTCATCCGAGTATCTTCTGTCATCTCACTCAATCTCATCCGAATATCTTCTGTCATCTCACTCAATCTCATCCGAGTATCTTCTGTCATCTCACTCAATCTCATCCGAGTATCTTCTGTCATCTCACTCAATCTCATCCGAATATCTTCTGTCATCTCACTCAATCTCATCCGAGTATCTTCTGTCATCTCACTCAATCTCATCCGAGTATCTTCTGTCATCTCACTCAATCTCATCCGAATATCTTCTGTCATCTCACTCAATCTCATCCGAGTATCTTCTGTCACCTCACTCAATCTCATCCGAATATCTTCTGTCATCTCATTCAATCTCATCCGAGTATCTTAGAACTGTCATCTCACTCAATCTCATCCGAATATCTTCTGTCACCTCACTCAATCTCATCCGAATATCTTCTGTCACCTCACTCAATCTCATCCGAGTATCTTCTGTCATCTCACTCAATCTCATCCGAATATCTTCTGTCATCTCACTCAATCTCATCCGAGTATCTTCTGTCATCTCACTCAATCTCATCCGAGTATCTTCTGTCATCTCACTCAATCTCATCCGAATATCTTCTGTCATCTCACTCAATCTCATCCGAGTATCTTCTGTCATCTCACTCAATCTCATCCGAGTATCTTCTGTCATCTCACTCAATCTCATCCGAATATCTTCTGTCATCTCACTCAATCTCATCCGAGTATCTTCTGTCACCTCACTCAATCTCATCCGAATATCTTCTGTCATCTCACTCAATCTCATCCGAATATCTTCTGTCATCTCACTCAATCTCATCCGAATATCTTCTGTCATCTCACTCAATCTCATCCGAATATCTTCTGTCATCTCACTCAATCTCATCCGAATATCTTCTGTCATCTCACTCAATCTCATCCGAGTATCTTCTGTCATCTCACTCAATCTCATCCGAGTATCTTCTGTCATCTAACTCAATCTCATCCGAGTATCTTCTGTCACCTCACTCAATCTCATCCGAGTATCTTCTGTCACCTCACTCAATCTCATCCGAATATCTTCTGTCATCTCACTCAATCTCATCCGAGTATCTTCTGTCATCTCACTCAATCTCATCCGAGTATCTTCTGTCATCTCACTCAATCTCATCCGAATATCTTCTGTCATCTCACTCAATCTCATCCGAATATCTTCTGTCATCTCACTCAATCTCATCCGAATATCTTGTCACCACACTCAATCTCATCCGAATATCTTCTGTCATCTCACTCAATCTCATCCGAGTATCTTCTGTCATCTCACTCAATCTCATCCGAGTATCTTCTGTCATCTCACTCAATCTCATTCGAGTATCTTCTGTCATCTCACTCAATCTCATCCGAGTATCTTCTGTCACCTCACTCAATCTCATCCGAATATCTTCTGTCATCTCACTCAATCTCATCCGAGTATCTTCTGTCATCTCACTCAATCTCATCCGAATATCTTCTGTCATCTCACTCAATCTCATCCGAGTATCTTCTGTCATCTCACTCAATCTCATCCGAATATCTTCTGTCATCTCACTCAATCTCATCCGAGTATCTTCTGTCATCTCACTCAATCTCATCCGAATATCTTCTGTCATCTCACTCAATCTCATCCAAGTATCTTCTGTCACCTCACTCAATCTCATCCGAATATCTTCTGTCATCTCACTCAATCTCATCCGAGTATCTTCTGTCATCTCACTCAATCTCATCCGAATATCTTCTGTCATCTCACTCAGTCTCATTCGAGTATCTTCTGTCATCTCACTCAATCTCATCCGAGTATCTTCTGTCATCTCATTCAATCTCATCCGAGTATCTTCTGTCATCTCACTCAATCTCATCCGAGTATCTTCTGTCACCTCACTCAATCTCATCCGAGTATCTTCTGTCATCTCACTCAATCTCATCCGAATATCTTCTGTCACCTCACTCAATCTCATCCGAATATCTTCTGTCACCTCACTCAATCTCATCCGAGTATCTTCTGTCATCTCACTCAATCTCATCCGAATATCTTCTGTCATCTCACTCAATCTCATCCGAGTATCTTCTGTCATCTCACTCAATCTCATCCGAGTATCTTCTGTCATCTCACTCAATCTCATCCGAATATCTTCTGTCATCTCACTCAATCTCATCCGAGTATCTTCTGTCACCTCACTCAATCTCATCCGAATATCTTCTGTCATCTCACTCAATCTCATCCGAATATCTTCTGTCATCTCACTCAATCTCATCCGAATATCTTCTGTCATCTCACTCAATCTCATCCGAATATCTTCTGTCATCTCACTCAATCTCATCCGAATATCTTCTGTCATCTCACTCAATCTCATCCGAGTATCTTCTGTCATCTCACTCAATCTCATCCGAGTATCTTCTGTCATCTAACTCAATCTCATCCGAGTATCTTCTGTCACCTCACTCAATCTCATCCGAGTATCTTCTGTCACCTCACTCAATCTCATCCGAATATCTTCTGTCATCTCACTCAATCTCATCCGAGTATCTTCTGTCATCTCACTCAATCTCATCCGAGTATCTTCTGTCATCTCACTCAATCTCATCCGAATATCTTCTGTCATCTCACTCAATCTCATCCGAATATCTTGTCACCACACTCAATCTCATCCGAATATCTTCTGTCATCTCACTCAATCTCATCCGAGTATCTTCTGTCATCTCACTCAATCTCATCCGAGTATCTTCTGTCATCTCACTCAATCTCATTCGAGTATCTTCTGTCACCTCACTCAATCTCATCCGAGTATCTTCTGTCATCTCACTCAATCTCATCCGAATATCTTCTGTCATCTCACTCAATCTCATCCGAGTATCTTCTGTCATCTCACTCAATCTCATCCGAATATCTTCTGTCATCTCACTCAATCTCATCCAAGTATCTTCTGTCACCTCACTCATTCTCATCCGAATATCTTCTGTCATCTCACTCAATCTCATCCGAGTATCTTCTGTCATCTCACTCAATCTCATCCGAATATCTTCTGTCATCTCACTCAGTCTCATTCGAGTATCTTCTGTCATCTCACTCAATCTCATCCGAATATCTTCTGTCATCTCACTCAATCTCATCCGAGTATCTTCTGTCATCTCACTCAATCTCATCCGAATATCTTCTGTCATCTCACTCAATCTCATCCGAGTATCTTCTGTCATCTCACTCAATCTCATCCGAGTATCTTCTGTCATCTCACTCAATCTCATCCGAATATCTTCTGTCATCTCACTCAATCTCATCCGAATATCTTCTGTCATCTCACTCAATCTCATCCGAGTATCTTCTGTCACCTCACTCAATCTCATCCGAATATCTTCTGTCATCTCACTCAATCTCATCCGAGTATCTTCTGTCACCTCACTCAATCTCATCCGAGTATCTTCTGTCATCTCACTCAATCTCATCCGAGTATCTTCTGTCATCTCACTCAATCTCATCCGAATATCTTCTGTCATCTCACTCAATCTCATCCGAGTATCTTCTGTCATCTCACTCAATCTCATCCGAATATCTTCTGTCATCTCACTCAATCTCATCCGAATATCTTCTGTCATCTCACTCAATCTCATCCGAGTATCTTCTGTCACCTCACTCAATCTCATCCGAATATCTTCTGTCATCTCACTAAATCTCATCCGAGTATCTTCTGTCACCTCACTCAATCTCATCCGAGTATCTTCTGTCATCTCACTCAATCTCATCCGAGTATCTTTTGTCATCTCACTCAATCTCATCCGAATATCTTCTGTCATCTCACTCAATCTCATCCGAGTATCTTCTGTCATCTCACTCAATCTCATCCGAATATCTTCTGTCATCTCACTCAATCTCATCCGAGTATCTTCTGTCACCTCACTCAATCTCATCCGAATATCTTCTGTCATCTCACTCAATCTCATCCGAGTATCTTCTGTCATCTCACTCAATCTCATCCGAATAACTTCTGTCACCTCACTCAATCTCATCCGAGTATCTTCTGTCATCTCACTCAATCTCATCCGAATATCTTCTGTCATCTCACTCAATCTCATCCGAATATCTTCTGTCATCTCACTCAATCTCATCCGAGTATCTTCTGTCATCTCACTCAATCTCATCCGAGTATCTTCTGTCATCTCACTCAATCTCATCCGAGTATCTTCTGTCACCTCACTCAATCTCATCCGAGTATCTTCTGTCACCTCACTCAATCTCATCCGAATATCTTCTGTCATCTCACTCAATCTCATCCGAGTATCTTCTGTCATCTCACTCAATCTCATCCGAGTATCTTCTGTCATCTCACTCAATCTCATCCGAATATCTTCTGTCATCTCACTCAATCTCATCCGAATATCTTCTGTCATTTCACTCAATCTCATCCGAATATCTTGTCACCTCACTCAATCTCATCCGAGTATCTTCTGTCATCTCACTCAATCTCATCCGAATATCTTCTGTCATCTCACTCAATCTCATCCGAATATCTTCTGTCATCTCACTCAATCTCATCCGAGTATCTTCTGTCATCTCACTCAATCTCATCCGAGTATCTTCTGTCATCTCACTCAATCTCATCCGAGTATCTTCTGTCATCTCACTCAATCTCATCCGAATATCTTCTGTCATCTCACTCAATCTCATCCGAGTATCTTCTGTCATCTCACTCAATCTCATCCGAATATCTTCTGTCATCTCACTCAATCTCATCCGAATATCTTCTGTCATCTCACTCAATCTCATCCGAATATCTTCTGTCATCTCACTCAATCTCATCCGAGTATCTTCTGTCATCTCACTCAATCTCATCCGAGTATCTTCTGTCATCTCACTCAATCTCATCCGAATATCTTCTGTCATCTCACTCAATCTGATCCGAGTATCTTCTGTCATCTCACTCAATCTCATCTGAGTATCTTCTGTCATCTCACTCAATCTCATCCGAGTATCTTCTGTCATCTCTGCGAAAGAACGGAATACTCAAACTTAATGAGAAACCATATTTTCCGATGTGAACTTGCAATCTAAATTATGTCTCATTCAACAAGAAAGTCAGCCACAACCTGTGTGATCAACATTCACATGGACATAAAGTGTCTGCTGTCTGCAGCCATAATCCCACTCGTTTCAGTCCATTTGCCTTTATGCAGTCTATGATGTACTAGACAGACTTAGACTCCATTGGCTCTTATGGTAATGCAGAATGAGTTTCAATCGTTTAAAGACAACTTTTGTCGCTGTGCACATCTGGACCTGCCAAGAGGCAGCTTACCTAAAGAAGAAGACAGTGTGCAGGGCTGATGATCACACTTGACCTTACTCAGGGCTGAAAGTGGTTTGAAAATGTTGCTGGGTCTTTTTGGGCCAAAGGCTGCTAAATACCATTGTAACACCATTGTTTATTCAAGCGCCAGCAAAAGAATGCCGGGTCTGAGACCCGGACAGACCCGGCTCACTTTCAGCCCTGACCTTACTTGGTGACCTGTGAAAGTAAATGGACGCAGTCTCATCTTGAATAATTAAAATAACACGAGTTACCGGTAATTATGTAGCAAGTTAATTACGAGTCTGTTGATATAATAATGAGATGATGGGTCATCTGAAAGACCAAAGAACAGAAATTCTACACTTCATGTAACATGTGCTGAGAACGTGAAAACATTTCAGGCAAACTATAAAAACCTGCTTATTAAGAGGCCATAGTTGACTGAAAAAGATGTAAAAGATTTCATAAACCAGATCATAACGGAGGCTTAAAAAAGAATGGAAACTGAATTCATTTCACAGTCAATCAATATACCAACCAAATTAAAACATTAAAAAAATAGGAAAACTTGAAACTTGTAACTAAAGAACTTACAAATAAAAACAGGTAAAATAAAAGTTAGATTAACCAAAACAAAGCCCACTCCACAATGACATAGAATATCACTGGCAAAGATAGAAGAAGAAGAAGCAATGAATCTCATGAATCTCATCAGACTTTCTTTCCTTCGTTCGATCGTTGACTTACTCGTTTCGATCGTTGACTTACTCGTTTCGATCGTTGACTTACTCGTTTCGATCGTTGACTTACTCGTTTCGATCGTTGACTTACTCGTTTCGATCGTTGACTTACTCGTTCGATCGTTGACTTACTCGCTTCGATCGTTGACTTACTCGCTTCGATCGTTGACTTACTCGTTTCGATCGTTGACTTACTCGTTTCGATCGTTGACTTACTCGTTTCGATCGTTGACTTACTCGTTCGATCGTTGACTTACTCGTTTCGATCGTTGACTTACTCGTTTCGATCGTTGACTTACTCATTCGATCGTTGACTTACTCGTTTCGAGGACGTCGCAATCTCTGACGTCCGTGTATTGATGTCGTCGATCAAGAAGTCGCATGACATTGTTAATTGGATCGATGACTATTGTCTCCGGATGCTGCTTTGTGTAGAGCTGCAATTATTCAAAGAACAATCATCTTCATTGTCTTGAAGCACAGAGAGAGACAGAGACAAAGACAGACAGACAGAGAGTGTGCTGTCTCCATTATTGGCCCCATGGTATGGAATGGGCTTCCACCGTCTCTATACCTTATGTCTAGGGTTTACTCAGATCTATGCGTTTTATCGCAGCATTAAAACCATACTTTTCAGCTAAGGATGGGTTGGGAGCGCTCCTGAGCAGTAACCGTGAAAGGGTGCTGTGCTATATAAATCTCCATCATGAACGAATGAATGATAAGCAATTAAATTTCTAAAGAAGTGTACAGAATGCAGAAATAGAAAGTACAAATGTTCCTGCAATTTCTTAAAATATATCAACAGCTATTTTACGTCACTGGATAAAAGTTACTTAATTGTAACTGAGCTGTCATTCTCAGTATCATCATTTTTATTACTATTCCAACTGTTATCATTACCTTGGTAGCTGATCATGACAATAATGATCATGCAGGATTTCAAAACATATTCAAGACTATAATTATAAGGCATTCAGCCCATAAATGGGATTTTGAATTGCACAGAGCATAAAAAGAGGCAGAATTGATGTATAAATTATTCCTGTAATAGTTTTTAACTGACTGATTGCTTTCAGAACTAAAACTGAATCATTGACAGATCGATAATTGATTCGTTGATCATAAAATATATCTATATTTCATAGAGAAGAGATGACAAAATATTATAATTAATATTATAATATTATAATTAATATAATCGAACCTGAAACATGTCGATGTGAGTCATTAAACCGTCTTGTACACGCGACATTTGATCGGTCAACTTGTGAAGAATGACGGAAAACGGTCCTTGCTGATCCAACGGTCGGTCAAAGTCGATCTAGAATTCAACCGTTTAGCTTATCACAATTCTTTGTGTTTAAAACAAGTTCAGTAACAGCCACAATTACATACTGGCTCATCATACTGTCCAATCAAAATGCCTGATGATCATGTGCATGAATATTCATGAGACTGCCAAATAAATTATAAATTAATTATGATGCTGAATTTGAATGATGGTCATTTGGAAAACGCACATCAGTCCAGATCTTCTGTATAATATTCATTCTTTTTATACTATAAGTTAAACAGGTCTTAAAAACAGGTCCTCTAGAAAATACAAAATGATTTTGAATATTCTTGCTAATTATATTGTAAAATATAATCGAAATCATACCTTGACAAGATCAATGCCAACATTGCTGCAATAAAAGTAAACAAAACAACGTTAATAATTCATCAGTGAATGGAATTCATCCAACAACAAAAACTCCTTATAATTAAATAAAATATAATTCAGCTGTTCACATCCTCACTACCAGCCGTTCTAAATATGCCTCATGCCCTTCACTGGCTCCCTGTTTGGCAGCGTGCCTTCCATCCTACTTGTTTGACCTTTGTCAACCTGATTCTGACCTTGCAGCCCGTCAAACCCTTCAATCCTTTGCAAAGGGGAGAGCTCAGACTTCATCCATCAGACATTGTCGAGCCTTTTCATTCGAGTGTCCTCCTACTAGACATTCAACTGTACAATTTCAATAATACACTGTCATCTTGCAGATCTGCATAATGACTAACATTAAAGCAACGCATGACATGTATATTTACTTAGAATTACCCAACAGGAACAGACTCTCAATTATCCTGCCATTTGAAAACGACGACACACAAAAACCATGATCACGTCTAAAATGACCGAGAGTCCTTTAAAAGCATCGCGGTGCGTTACAGACGTAAAGTTCTAAAGTAATTCTATGATGATGAAGATGTTCGTAAAGTAATTCTATGATGATGAAGATGTTCTAAAGTAATTCTATGATGATGAAGATGTTCTAAAGTAATTCCATGATGATGAAGATGTTCTAAAGTAATTCTATGATGATGAAGATGTTCTAAAGTAATTCCATGATGATGAAGATGTTCTAAAGTAATTCCATGATGATGAAGATGTTCTAAAGTAATTCTATGATGATGAAGATGTTCTAAAGTAGTTCTATGATGATGAAGATGTTCTAAAGTAATTCTATGATGATGAAGATGTTCTAAAGTAATTCTATGATGATGAAGATGTTCTAAAGTAATTCTATGATGATGAAGATGTTCTAAAGTAATTCTATGATGATGAAGATGTTCTAAAGTAATTCTATGATGATGAAGATGTTCTAAAGTAATTCTATGATGATGAAGATGTTCTAAAGTAATTCTATGATGATGAAGATGTTCTAAAGTAATTCTATGATGATGAAGATGTTCTAAAGTAATTCTATGATGATGAAGATGTTCTAAAGTAATTCTATGATGATGAAGATGTTCTAAAGTAATTCTATGATGATGAAGATGTTCTAAAGTAATTCTATGATGATGAAGATGTTCTAAAGTAATTCTATGATGATGAAGATGTTCTAAAGTAATTCTATGATGATGAAGATGTTCTACAAGTGCAAACAACAGAAGCAGCTGCTCTACTTCTGTCTAAATTATCCTCATCCTGTCATTTGCGAAACAACACATTACGATTAGATGCAGACACAAACAGCCACACTCAACACTGTAACAACCATACTTAACAGTAACAACCACACTCAACACTGTAACAACCATACTTAACAGTAACAACCACACTCAACACTGTAACAACCTTTAATGATGCATCATTTCAATTCAATGTATGGCACTGTACTGCCCTGCTTAGCAATAAGACCGTAACTGCAATTTTTGACTTTTTGAGTTAGGACCGCAGTTGACACCGTATACCAAGGCTACACCTTGGTACAGAGTAAGAAAGCCGTATCTGCAACCGCGGCTGAGATATAGCCAAATTAAATTCACCGTATCTGCAGGAGAGGCCTGTTGTGCTTAGGAAGAAGACCGTATCTGCACAGCTGTGCAGATACGGCCTTTTTGCTAAGCAAACCTTCGAGATCTTGAACCGTAACTGCATCGCGCATGCGCACAAAGCACTTCCGATATATCGGGCATGCTGTAAACATTTATCGGATCGTTGGACATATTTATCCGAAACTTAACAAAGCGGTCAGTTAATACTTAGATTATTAATTAATTAATTAACCAATCCATCAATTTATTTATTCATTCAGTCACTTTAGTAATATTTATAGTTTTAATATTATTAGTATAAGTTTGTTACACCGCCCATGATAAACGCCGCGGATCACAAGGAAAACCGATTTTCAGCGGCGGAATGTTTCGCTACACATCATTTCTCACTATTAGCCGTTGTTAGACTGAGGAGTGCCTCTGAGTAGGTTTTTTGGGAAAATATTACTTTTCCGGCGGAATTGTGGCCGCGGAAGATGTTCCCTTCATATTACTGCAGATACGCTTTTCTTCCTAAGCATTGTGATCATAAGGTTCCTAGCCTGTCCTTAGTAAAAAGGCCGTATCTGCAGTAGTGTTTCAGTCCAGTTCTACATCTGATCAACACTACGCTCCAATGTATCTGCATTTTATCACATTTAAATTTTAAACATTGAAAAAATAAATATGCCATAAAATGTGAAATAAAAAGACGTTTAATATCTGAGAAAACGAGAACTGTAGCTTTTTAATTTTGTCTGGCATTTTCAATTTTAGTTTTTTCAATTTATCTCGGAATGAACTTTTTGCAGATACGGCCTTTTTCCTAAGCACGGCAGTGTAGCAGAAAGTAGACACGTCGTCTAATGTCAACTGTTTCCCTCATAGATCTGCTTTCACGTTTCAATCTCACAACACTGTCGACAGTTTTTGTCAATTTCTTATATCATAAAATTGACAGCTAAATTGCCATGTTTCAGATCAGTTTGAAGTGTTCAACATATTCTTTTAATGAGAAAGTCGAGTCTAATAGTTTATAGAAGACATGATTGTTAACTGAAAAATATTCAGACGATATCTGCACCACAATTAAACCGAAGCATATCTATAGACGACGACGACGATGGAAAGGATATTAACGATGCAGACTTACATTTCATACTCATGTACCATGACTACGACTTCATGTACCATGACTGCGACTTCATGTACCATGATTATGACTTGATGTACCATGTACTACAACTTCATGTACCATGACTACGACTTCATGTACCATGACTACGACTTCATGTACCATGATTATGACTTGATGTACCATGACTACGACTTCATGTACCATGATTATGACTTGATGTACCATGACTACGACTTCATGTACCATGTACTACAACTTCATGTACCATGACTACGACTTCATGTACCATGTACTACGACTTGATGTACCATGACTAGGCCTTAAAAAAAAAATCTTGTGTTTCCGGTAACAGAGCTAAAAAAAATTGGGTAGGTAGGTCGGAAAATATTTTTATTTTGTAAAATATTTTTATGCAGTGACTATCCGAAAAAGTATACCTCACTAGTCTTTTTTGCACGCTGAAACAAAGTACGTGTTCTAAGCAAGTATAAACTGCCTATTTCCCGACTGTCTGCACCTAAAACTGCTCTAGAAACAGTCCTATTAATTTCATTTTGTTGACGTCTCTTATGTTATGTCAATAAAAATGTAAAAAAAATATTTTTTGAAACAGAAAAAAAAATTTTTTTGAAAAAAATTTTTTTTTTGAAAAAAATATTTTTTTTATAAAAATTTTTTACAAAAATATTTGGGTCGCGGCCGTAAAAATGGGTCGGTCGGGTTACCGGAAACACAACACTTTTTTTTTACGCCTTACGACTTCATGTACCATGATTATGACTTGATGTACCATGACTACGACTTCATGTACCATGTACTACGACTTCATGTACCATGACTACGACTTCATGTACCATGACTACGACTTCATGTACCATGATTATGACTTGATGTACCATGATTATGACTTGATGTACCATGTACTACAACTTCATGTACCATGACTACGACTTCATGTACCATTACTACGACTTCATGTACCATGATTATGACTTGATGTACCATGTACTACGACTTGATGCACCATGACTATGACTTGATGTACCATGACTACGACTTCATATCTTATGACTACGACTTCATGTAAAATGACTACAACTTCATGTACCATGACTACGACTTCATATCCGATGACTATAAGTTCGTGCACCATGACTACGACTTAATATCCGATGACTATGAATGAGTTCATGTCCAATGTCTATGAGTTCATATCCGATGACTACGACTTCCAAGCCAGCAAAAGGCATCAATTGTTCTCTTTCTTCCTCTTCAGTCCAATCAACTGACATTGAAGGACAGCTGTGTTAAGGCAACACAGAAATTGTCGTCTGACATTACATTACAGCAATTGACAGCGGACACACAATGAATGCATTAATGATTAATACATTACTACCATACATGTAAGTCTATCAAGCAAACATACTTTACACAATAGCATGCACCATCGTAGTGACCTAGGACCAATTTATGTCTGATTGGAAAGTTCTGCAACACTTGTAGCACTTGACTAGAAGGTAGACATTTCAGGTGGATCATATGACTACAGTTCAGATAGATACCACAGGGAACTCAGCAAATAAACAACAGGGATCTCTCTTTGAAGATTTTCCACAGAATTTTCCTAAGACCTATGCAATAGATCAGCGTACACTGGGATTGACCATGAGCCCCTTCCAATAGAGCCTGTGAGCTAGAACCTGTTGTTCTTATAACAACATCCTAATCACACACATTGTAAGCCCCGTGTATACCAGAAGTAACTTGCAACTTGATGGTCCTATAATACAGCGGTTCTCAACCTTTTCAGACTCACGGACCCCTTTTAAATTTTTGGTCCCGGTCACGGACCCCACTGAAATTTGTTTATTTGGCGCTTATCGCGACTGTGCGACTCTATTATCCTATATAATAATAGGCCTACGTGCATGTTAAAATATAACCTATATGCCTCTGCACTGCTGTAGTACAAATTTATATAACCAATAAGATTATTTGAAATTTATTTTAAAAAACCTGTATTTTGTTTTAATGTAAGCTTTAGGCACGTATATTCGAGCACAGTTTATCTGCTCGAAACACTCAATCTGAGCCCATTTTAAACCTCAAGCGGTGATCAATAATTTTTCATTGTTACCAGCAACTGTCATTGATTAGTGTATTATTAGTTTAATATCGCCATTGAAAAGGGGAAAATTGAAAAATTGACAAAAATTATCTGGTTCTATGTTTTTAACTAAGAAATGCATAATTTTCAGGACAGACTCGCGGACCCCCAGGCAGGTCGCCGCGGACCCCCAGGGGTCCGCGGACCCCCCGGTTGAGAACCGCTGCTATAATACATGCACAATGACTCAACACTACATGTAAACAAAACCCTCCAGTCCCTTCTGATTATATCAAGGCCATCAAAATCAGCCTCAACCTAGAATTATCAATTACCATAGAACTCAAACAATGCGTGTTCTAGTTCTTCACATGTACTCAACAACAATATAAACAGTGACAAACACACGAACACACGCACACATAAACAAACAACAAAAACAACAAAACTAGAGAATAACAAGAGCACAAAAGACAAATAAACTTCCGCACAGGCAACAGCAATTGCCCCCCACCACCACCCAGGCAACAGAGACCAGGGAGGGGTTGGCTAGGAAGCAAAACAAAGGAATTTGAAGAAGTAAAACAATTTTAAAACCCTAGCATACCAGCATTTTGAGTTTGTCAATCACAGACAAAAAGTAAGAAGAGAGATGATAGACAGTATTATTGCAGTCGGGTAACCTTTGCTATAAAGGTAGAGCAGTCATGTTAGTTACAGCCCAGAGTAGTCGTGACTTTTAAAACACACTTACCCCAAATTCAACTGTTACCTGGGTGAGTTCAGTCTACCATAACATACAGCAAGGCCAATGTTTACCTATACAGTGTTTGAGTGGTGTATGTATGTATGTCAGGCAGGGATGTGGAGCCTATAAATCCACAGCTGAATGCAAAACCATCAATACACATTTTTTATGAATACATGCTTATTCAATTATTCATACATCATTCATACATATTCATTAGTACCATAAAAAAGGAGTTCACATCTAATTTAAAGGCACACATACTAAGTGTAAAATAAAGATATTCAACGTCTTTACGGTTTCATGTATAGAGTCAACAGACTCCACAACAAATAATGGATCTGTCAGTTAGCACCGAATATATGTACATATATATATATCTGTGCATATATATATATATATATATAATTTTATATATATATAAGAATTTTTAAAATTTACATATATATATATATATATCTAAGAAGACGCATCATCCCTTCGAGCGCTCATCATCAACACTACCCAGCTTACTAATCACCATCTGTGTGATGCATAATCAGCGTCATAATCATAATAACACCCGTCTGTTATTCGCAGAATGTCATCCGAATACTACGGATCAACAGACTTTGGTCTGCAGAACAAGACCCTCGTGGATTTGCAGTTCAAACACAAGTTTCCATCCATTTATATGCACATTATTCGCTGCCAATTTGCATTGCGCGTGTCATTTAAAGTCTGCATTTATTCAGCATCAACAATATTCAGCGAATTTCTGCAGCATCATACTAGAGCTATATGAATTTAGTCAACTGAAAAAGACAGACTTTAAAAAAGATGTTAGAAGTAGAAGTGATTTCTATTCCTTATCCATAAGCTACGGCCAGAGAGAAACAGAGGACAATTCAATAAGAAATAAGATTCTGGCCGTTACATAAAAAATCAACAATCTCTGGAGGCAATTAAATCAAAGCAAAAGACGTAGATCTGTTTTACAATCATATGACTGCCAATGTTAACTCTTTGAACTCTCATGTACTGCCATTAACTCTTTGAACTCTCATGTACTGCCATTAACTCTTTGAACTCTCATGTACAGTGCTGCTCATCATTTCCTTTCAGCTTCGGTTGAGTGACGGTGCTATAAAATCATCTCATTATTTTTATTATCATAATTTTTTTTCCTCGAGGTATACAGGATCCCTCAGGGACTTCACTACCGCCTAATATAAAATCACAGTCTGGAACGGCCAGTGGCGTAGCAAGGCTTTTGGGGGCCCTTGTGCAGGGCTTCGGTGGTGGGCCCTTTCATTAATTGAACCTCCTCGACTTCAAACAAAAAGGCTGTGCAAAAACGCCTGGCTCTTTTTCAATAGACTCTATTTGCATTATTTCGAACCCGAAGTTAAATAAAAAAAATTAACTCGTTACAATTTTAATTATTTCCTCCCGTTAGTCTTTATAAAAAATTTCTATTTCTTCATGTTATCAGAGAAAAGTCAATTAGAGTAGGCCTACTTGACAAAATTATCAATATATTGCTTCATCTGTTGAAGTATGAATTATCGTCACATGCGCTTAAATTCTGTCAAACAGTTGGGTTAATTTACTATAAAAAAAATACAATAAATTGGTAGCCTATAATGTGAAGTGACTCAAGTCTCAGTTGGCAGTTGCTTCGATACGTCTAAAAGAAGAAGACAAAAATTCCGACATGTAAAAATTTTCACTTGGGCGAATTCCTTTGCGCAAAATAATTGAGATGCCTTCGTGCCTAAATCCTTTGGTAATGCAGCTGCTATAGCTATACCACCATAGTTTCCGAAGCTCTTCACTGCTTGGTGTCAATATCCACAACCACCTCAGCAATAATTACAAGGCCTACTGTAACAGTACATGTAGGTTTGATTAAGCTTACACTCTGAAAATTTTGAATGTAAAAACTTGACTCTGACCACCAGGGGCCCCTAGTGCAATCTGCACAATCAATTGCAATGCCACCGCCGTACATGTAGATATGAACACATTCTGAATAATAATTTGCAAAACATGACTCTGACCGCTGGGGGCCCTTGTGCACTGCACAACCTGCACTACCTATTGCTACGCCACTGGGAACGGCCCTATTCATACTCTTTGTCCTGATCAGCGAAAGTGCCACTATTAAAAGACAACTGCGTTGTAGCGTTGTATCGTCAGCGAGATACGCTGGAACAAAAATGTTGCTTCTTGTGGCTCCCCCGATATAGAGCTTATCCTTTGTCCCAGGTCCGAAACGAATATCAATCCCTCATTGTAATTAATCGGAATTATCATTATTTTTATTATTTTTGCCTGACGTACTTCATTCGCCCAAGGACTTAGAGATTATTATTATTGCTGGAATAAACATCTGGTGGGTCAGGCCTTGTCTTCAGGGTGTGAAGCAATATTATTTATTATAATTAAAAAAATTATTATTACTATATTATTATTATTATTATTATTATTATTATTATTATTATCACTATTCATTATTATCATTATTATTAATTAAATACAAGTTACTGAAAACCTAAACAGACATTTTGCTTTAATACAGTGGTTCCCAACCTTTTTTCGCTTGCGGCACACTATGAAGGAATAAAAAAATTTGCGGCACACTAAGAAGGAACAAAAAATTTCGCGGCACATTTAATTATAATTATCAATTTTTTAATCTATTTGTCACTATTATTTAATGATAATTTATTCTTATTTTAATGTTCCTCTTATCTAAATAATAGCCTACTATAGTGAGTCTAGTCGGTCAGCAGATCAAATTGAAATGAGGCTTCAGAGACAACAATCATACTCGTAAAAAATCACCTTTTTTGGGTCGAGGGAAAAATTTGAGTCTTCGCCCCAAACAAAGCCCAAGTTTTTAGTCCAACACCCCCCCCCCAAACGGAAACCAAACTCCGCCACTCAGCCCATATGTTACCCAGTCAAAATTGTCGATTGCATGTGAAGGGAAGTAGGCCTAATGCTGTAGTGCTGGTTGTAGGTCTATCAATGTGTTTAGTATTTTAGGTGCAACTTTCTTTTTTAACTGAGATTCAATGATCGTGGGAAAACAATCAAGATTCCCTTTGGAGATCTTAGCCTGCCACAGTGAGAGAGAGAGATTAAGACCAACTGACTTTAGTTTTGATGTTGCAGTAATGATGTTTTCGGTTGTTTTGCTTTGAATCATTATTAATTAATAACATTTTAGAATTTTCCCGCGGCACACCTGCAAAGTTCTCGCGGCACACTAGTGTGCCGCGGCACACAGGTTGGAAATCACTGCTTTAATAGCACGGCGCTTTGTTCTGTGTTCAAAACTGTTCATACACTTAAAAGACACAAAGTCTGCATTTCAAATCTCAAATGAACAACATTGAAAAAATGCGTAAAAATCACCAATAATATTATTGTCACAAAGTCTCAATGTAAAAAATTTCAACATCGTCGTCAATCATTGAGTGAAAATCTGCGACAATCAACTGACTGACTTCAAGTCATCTAAACGACTCCAAGTCATCTAAATGACTTCAAGTCATCTAAATGACTGCACGTCATCTAAATGACTTCAAGTCATCTAAATGACTTCAAGTCATCTAAATGACTTCAAGTCATCTAAATGACTGCAAGTCATCTGAATGACTGCAAGTCATCTAAATGACCGACTGATGACAACTAAGCATCATATGAAAAATAGCGATGATCAATACATGAATAATGTATGATGATGAGTAATACTCAACCCATCCTTCCGTCCGTCCGTCTTTCACATGAGATGCGTGACAACAGACAAGATCTGCATCGCATAATGTCATCTGCATCGCATAATGTCATGTGCATCGCATAATGTCATGTGCATCGCATAATGTCATGTGCATCGCATAATGTCATCTGCATCGCATAATGTCATGTGCATCGCATAATGTCATGTGCATCGCATAATGTCATCTGCATCGCATAATGTCATGTGCATCGCATAATGTCATGTGCATCGCATAATGTCATGTGCATCGCATAATGTCATCTGCATCGCATAATGTCATGTGCATCGCATAATGTCATGTGCATCGCATAATGTCATCTGCATCGCATAATGTCATGTGCATCGCATAATGTCATGTGCATCGCATAATGTCGCATCGCATAATGTATGGCATATTAGCAGATCAGAGCAATTAAGACCAACAGCAGCAGAAGGTAATTAAGTTAAGGAAAGTTCAGAGATTTCAGGAAGGGTGGGTCAGGTGTAGAATGGTCAGGTGTGGAAGGGTCAGGTGTGGAAGGGTCAGGTGTGGAAAGGTCAGGTGTGGAAGGGTCAGGTGTAGAATGGTCAGGTGTGGAAGGGTCAGGTGTGGAAGGGTCAGGTGTGGAAGGGTCAGGTGTGGAATGGTCAGGTGTGGAAGGGTCAGGTGTGGAAGGGTCAGGTGTGGAAGGGTCAGGTGTGGAAGGGTCAGGTGTGGAAGGGTCAGGTGTGGAAGGGTCAGGTGTGGAAGGGTCAGGTGTGGAAGGGTCAGGTGTGGAAGGGTCAGGTGTGGAATGGTCAGGTGTGGAAGGGTCAGGTGTGGAAGGGTCAGGTGTGGAAGGGTCAGGTGTGGAAGGGTCAGGTGTGGAATGGTCAGGTGTGGAATGGTCAGGTGTGGAATGGTCAGGTGTGGAAGGGTCAGGTGTGGAAGGGTCAGGTGTGAAGCGTGGATTGGTTGCTTCCCTGCAGTCTGTATGGATCAGACTGTCCTCTGCTCTAGACACTACTACGATAATATAATAATATCTGTTGAATATGCATGAATGACATGTTCGAGAACATCAATTCTATTCCAACATCTGACATATGAAATCTTGCAGCAAGATCTAACAACAATGAGGTGCACCATATATATTCAGTTGGCTAGAGTAATTTTGTGACATTAAGAGCATTTTTTCACACCATAAATTATGGATGAGTGAGATGAGTGACTTTGAGTGCAAGCCTTCTATACTCACAACTGATCTCCTGTTTTATGGTCCTCTGTACATTTCTAAACATTTCTGAACTGTAATGTCGTGTAAATGATAACAAACAAAATACCCAACAACATCTCTATAACAACTCTATTTCAGGTTTAGTATCATGTCCATTTTATAAATGATATTCCCATTTAATATGAGACAAGGAATTCTCTGAAAAGTTCTGCATGGATGCTTATATCAGTGCTTATTGCTTAAGTATTACTCTCATGGAACTTGTAAATAAAGACTCAGCATAATAAGCAGCACGCTTCTATCATTGATCACTAAACAACTCGGCTCAATTCCTTCCCATAACCCCCTCTGGGGCCATCCTTCCATACTCTGGGGCCATCCTTCCATACTCTGGGGCCACCCTTCCATACTCTGGGGCCATCCTTTCATACTCTGGGGCCATCCTTCCATACTCTAGGGCATCCTTCCATACTCTAGGGCATCCTTCCATACTCTGGGGCCATCCTTTCATACTCTGGGGCCATCCTTCCATACTCTTGGGCCATCCTTCCATACTCTTGGGCCATCCTTCCATACTCTGGGGCCATCCTTCCATACTCTGGGGCCACCCTTCCATACTCTGGGGCCATCCTTCCATACTCTGGGGCCATCCTTCCATACTCTGGGGCCATCCTTCCATACGCTGGGGCCATCCTTCCATACTCTGGGGCCATCCTTCCATACTCTGGGGCCATCCTTCCATACTCTGGGGCCATCCTTCCATACTCTGGGGCCATCCTTCCATACTCTGGGGCCACCCTTCCATACTCTGGGGCCATCCTGCCATACTCTGGGGCCGGTTTTACCGGTACATTGATTATGGTTCCCCTATTTTCCACTGGGCTCAAGTTGTGTCCACCCTGAATATGGAAAGAAGCCCCAGCAATGGCCTGCATACATAGAGAGGAAGCCTTAGATGTTCACCAATGTGAATACCAGGCCATAGACTATATGAATACCTGCCATGCTTCCCTGCATGTCTATAGTAGGTCACACCATCATGTGTAGGAGTTTGATGTAGGATTTCCACTGAAACCTATGCATCAAGTCACATTGACCCACTTATGATAAGCCACAGTACAGCCTGTGTCATGTTCAGAAGGCATTTGAGGTAAGTCCATACTCATCATATCATCATCATCATCATCATCATCATCATCATCATCATCATCATCATCATCATCATCATCATCATCATCATCATCATCATCATCATCATCATCATCATCATCATCATCATCATCATATCATCATCATCATCAACATGATGCATATTCAGCACTTTCTTTCCCACCCACCTACACACACCTCCTCGGTCAATCAGACAAATCCTCCAAACACCAACTCTGCATCTGGTAATAACTATTGTCCTGCAAATGAGTCAACTCATGCAACTACTGCATTGCTACTTAAGTAGGTCATTTCTAATCTAAATCGTAAGCAACTTAACAATCAATATATTGCTAATCTAAATCGTAAGCAACTTAACAATCAATATATTGCTAATCTAAATCGTAAGCAACTTAACAATCAATATATTGCTAATCTAAATCATAAGCAACTTAACAATCAATATAATTATATTGCTTTCATAATATTTACACTCAACAACAAACTTTCGATCATCGTTCACTGACTGCAAGAAACTGAAATCATGATTGGTCAGCAGCTGATGATGAATTGTGAATGATCATCATCATCACCATCCACCACCACTAGACACCAGAGTCAGTCAGTATCTTTAGGTAGGCATTTAAGTACTTAGTAGACCAGTTGGCAACTTACTTCTCCAAAGTACCACAGAGATCATACACAGCTCTCTACATACATTGCATGACTGATGTGATAATGCTGCTGTGCAATGCAATGAAGCACTGCAGCAGTACAGGTGGCCAGTAGCAGTTGCCAGATCACAAGTCATATTCTTCAGAGAAACTTCCTGACTCAAAACAAAAACATTTATATAGAACTACACACATCCACGCACATACTTATATGAGCACGTCCAGAAACACACACACACACACACACACACACACACACGCACGCACACACACACACACACGCATGCACACACCAGTTAAAGTAAAGTCAGTGAGTGCTGTAAGCTAGCATTATAAAACTGTCTCTGTTGCCCAATTCAGATACAGATAAGATAGTCAAATGATACAATACGTCATCAATGTATAAATTGGAAGTCAACACGCAATCTTCTTATTAATGATCAATACAAATATCCTGGAAGCGTATAAATTACTTACAGCAAAAAATACATGATCATAACAATAATAAAAGTCTCATAAAAGTGCCAATGATCAGACTTGATTAATAAAGTCTCATAAAAGTGCCAATGATTAGACTCTACCATCCACACACATTTCAGTGGAACGTTCAATTGAATCCAGTAATAATCAATTGCCAATTCAAAATATAAGACAGTTGTAAGCACCTCTTCAAGATCTAGGCCTTAGGGGCTCTCTCAAAACTCTTAGATCTGGACCTCGATTAATCTAAAGCACAGCAACAACAGTCTGAACCCAATATCTTTCGACACCATGAAACGACCAGCACTACTACTAATAGAGCGTCCACTTCACAGCGGCATTCATCATCGATCGATCAGCTCATTTATATGGAAAGATGAAATTTTTAAGTGCATTATCTCAAGCGGTTAATGTAACTGGACCACAGACTACAAATTATGGAATAATTTTTGCTCCCATACAATTTAAGATCCTCATTCTGATCCTCAAGGTTCAGCCAGGTCTTTGAAATCTCTGACCATTCAACCTCATGCAGCATCCTGCCACCACTCACTTCGTTTCTCCAAAGACTTGACCTCTTCATTGCCCCACATGAGAGACGCTGGAAAAGGTGGGTGGTGTCGTTGCCCCCACCCCAACCCCACATGAGAACTGCTATGGCTCAGATCTATGTGATCATCTGATGGACGTTCTCTTCGCAACACGAGCGCTGTCTCCTTCTCTTCAATCAGATTCCATTCTTTCTCGCAGTCCTTTTTCTTCCTTTGCTCAGATTCTCAAAACCTGCTTCTTCTCAGGTTCAACAGTTATCTAAGTTTTTGCCACTTTTCTATAAAAAAGCATTGTGTATCTGCGTACAATTGTGTATCTGCATACAATTGTGTATCTGCGTACAATTGTGTATCTGCGTACAATTGTGTATCTGCGTACAATTGTGTATCTGCGTACAATTGTGTATCTGCGTACAATTGTGTATCTGCGTACAATTGTGTATCTGCATACATTGTGTATCTGCATACAATTGTGTATCTGCATACAATTGTGTATCAGACTGTATCTGCATACAATTGTGTATCTGCGTACAATTGTGTATCTGCGTACAATTGTGTATCTGCGTACAATTGTGTATCTGCATACATTGTGTATCTGCGTACAATTGTGTATCTACATACATTGTGTATCTGCGTACAATTGTGTATCTGCATACAATTGTGTATCTGCATACAATTGTGTATCTGCATACAATTGTGTATCTGCATACAATTGTGTATCTGCATACATCTGTTTTAATGAAACTTGACAAATGATGATGCCACTGAAACCATGTCTTGAGCCACAAAAATATTTCACACTCAAGTTTTTCATTCAGCTTAAAAGCTGACAGCTTGTCCTGTAGTTTGGAAGATTTCTGTGCAGCTACAACATTGCAAGTGGTGGCCAGCAACTTAAATGTGTTTTGGTTTTTATGTTTTAAAAGCATTTTAGTCAAAGAACATCTCTCAGTCACTTTGAACTTCTTCTCAGTCGATATTATAGATATTTTCAAAATAAATATAGAGAATTTCATCCGAACATGTTGAATAGAATTTTACTTTGGCTGATTTCATGGAATCAGAAAAAATAATAATGCAACGTGATGTAATATGATGCCAGGACAATTTCTAAAGCATCATCAGTAGCTTAATTATTAATAGTAAGTAGCTAGGGAGAGCCTATGTTTGATATATGTAGGAAGACTGACTTTCCAAGTATTACTGCTTCACTTGAACTGGATGATGTTATAAAGTCTTGTGTTGTAGGAAAATGAATAGAATAACAACTTCCTTGTGCTACTGGTTGTTCCAAATTATATACGTACCAAGGTCAACAGGTAATCTCCTTGAGTCCCCCCCCCACCCTCTACAATAGCAATACAATTCACTATCGAACCCAAAGTAAAAGTCAGTAATGACATTAATATTCCTGTCATATTTAGTAGACCTTCACATCACTTGCATGGAACTGCAGCACAATGCACACAATGCACACAATGCACATGAGACTGAAGATTTGATTCATTTGCTTTAGATACAAATTTACAACTTCACATGCTTTCGTTCTTCTTTTTACTCTTACGCACAAGTTTGTGCTACAAACGAACGTTGAATTGCAAAATTAATGCAGTAGAAGAGAAAATCCTTGAAATGCAAACGCATATATGCAGATATCAATGCATGCATGTATATTGTATGCATGTAGTGTGTTTCCTATTAGCTGAGTTTCACAAAAGGATCTAGCCAACAGCAGCTGCTGCTGCTGTGTAACATGCCATATAACAACATGACCCAATTTACCCACGCTGCACTGATAACATGCATGCATACATACATGTATATACTCTATAAAACATTATAAACAATACAAATTATTGTACTGTACAAAGTATTGTAGCATATTGTACTAGAAACCGAATTTCCAGGGTCTTAGGTACCCCAGAGGGGTGTGCGCTGTGTGGGGCGCCCCGACCCACAGAGGCAGGTAGGAACTAGGTGGGGGTGAAAACTGAAATTTCTATATATAAACTTATAAATCGCAAATTCGTCCATATCTCTATATAAACAAAATAATAATAATAATTTTTCTTTAATGAAACGGCAGTGGACGCACTGCAATTTACATGTGCAAGTTATGCAGTAATCTTAATTAACATCAATCTTAACTACCAACAGAATAGAAAGCCTGCCTGCAAAGCATGTCTGCCCTATTCATTCATTCATTCATTCATTCAGAGCATTTATATAGCGCCCCTTCAAGAAACTACTCAGAGGCGCTCCCAGCCCAACCACGAACAAAGAAAAAAGACTTGAGGGACTTGTAGAACGCAGCCGGATGGACCACAAGTAGTGAGCGAAGCATAACCGGGAGGTCGTTCCAGACAGTAGGCCCCACGACCGAGAAAGCACGGCGCTGCTTAATAGCCAAGCGAGCCCGCGGGACCAGAAGCTCACCCCTAGCCGATGAGCGAAGTACACGATGCGCTGCAACGTCAGAGACTGGACAGCACAGATCATGCAAGTATGACGGAGCACAGCCATTAGCCAAGGACACAGCGAGAGACCACAGCAGCAATGCGGTATGAGATCCGCTGGGACACAGGCAGCCAGTGCAGCACATCACGCATATAGGCAGAGACAGGCGCAAATTTAGGAAGCCGCCCAATAAGGCGAGCAGCTGAGCGCAGACGCCATCAAGTCGCCCCAGGACCCCAAGGGGAAGACCAACAAGTAAGGAACAACAGTTGTCAATTCGACTTGTAACAAAGGTGTGGACAAGGACGACGACCGCATCGTGAGAGAGAGAACGGGAGACCACCCGGAGCTATGGGGCGCAAACTCATCACCCCACTCTCCATGCCAGTGTGTTATCCAAATGATGCACTACAGGCCCCCCCCCATGTGCATGTACAATTGTACATGCAAGTGTATACACTGTGTCCCAATAAATCGGGCACCCCTTTTATAATGTGAATAAAACAGGCAAATCTTAATCGATTTTCAAAATTTCAAAACTGTTTTTATCCTGAGATAATTATCTTACACTGATTCAAATATGAAGTTTATGGCATGAATATTGACGTCACAATTACGTCATTTGCATCAGAGAATCCATATGTTAAGTACCGAAAAAGCTGTGTTCGGTACTTAACATATGAATTCTCTGATGCAAATGATGTAATTGTGACGTAAATATTCATGCCAGAAACTTCATATTTGAATCAGTGTAAGATAATTATCTCAGGATAAAAACAGTTTTGAAATTTTGAAAATAGATTAAGATTTGCCTGTTTTATTCACATTATAAAAAGGGTGCCCGATTTATTGGGACACAGTGTATATGTATGTGCGTATGTGTTCAACGGGAAAAAATTTGCTTTGTTATGTCCAAAATTCAAATGTAACCTAAGAAGGCTTGAATGTAAAGCATGTGTGGGCACATAATTATACAAGTCATAATTTATTATTTTCGTATGTGGGCGCATATACAAGCCCGGTAAAGCCGTATGTGTGGGACTGTGGGTGTATATATAGTTCATAATTTATTATTTTTATGCGTGGGTGTAAAATATGTATATAAGCCTCTTCACATATTGTTGCATACATGTGTGAACATGTTTTGTAAAAAATCACATCCTACACATGAATTCAATTTCAAGGCAATTATGAAAAACATTTAAGTAAATTTATTTAGAGAGCACTAGGAAACAATTTCTAGACAGATAGAATAGTGCAACCAGAATCCACATTAAACCATGTTTCTCATATTATATAGTTTTCATTTCTCTCTTCCTTTCCAACATCAACATTGTCATCAGAACATCCCATTAGGCCTAAAACAATGTTTTGTTTCCGGTAACCCGACCGACCGACCCTCTTTTATTGCCGTGACTCAAATAATTTTGTAAAAAAGTTTATAAAAAAAATTCCAAAACATTTTTTTGGAGACAAATTTAAATTTAATTTTTTTTTTAAACATTTGTATTGACATAACAGAAAATACGTCAACAAAATGAAATTAATAGGACTGTTTTCTAGAGCAGTTTTAGGTGCAGACAGTCAGGAAATAGGCAGTTTATACTTGCTTAGAAGTATGTATGTACTTTGTTGCAGCGTGTACCTTTGTGCAAAAAAGACTAGTGGGGTATACTTTTTCGGATAGTCACTGCATAAAAATATTTTACCAAAATAAAAATATTTTTTGACCTACCTACCCAATTTTTTTAGCTCTGTTACTGGAAACACAACATTTTTTAAGGCCTTATCAGGCACCGATTTCTATCATCATTATCGTCGTCGTCATCATCATCATCATCAGCAGCAGCATTGATAGCAGACACTAAATGGCTGGTGGAGCAGACCCTAAAAGGCTGGTGGAGATGCGTGGGTATAAATGACATATTTCCGTTTCCTGGATCATTTGTCAAGTCCACCATTCGTTGTCTCTACATTGGTCCAAGTCTTCTTAAGATGAAGAAGAAGAAGAAGAAGAAGAAGAAGAAGAAGAAGAAGAAGAAGTCCTCATTTATTTTGGATATTATCCATCCATCCCATGCTGTCTTCACCTGCTTTTTTTCTTTTACTCATTTATCTTTCTCCTTCCTTCCAACCTTTAAGACATTGCATCTTATAATTATATGGCATAAAAATATATCCAGCAAAAAAGTTGACGACCTTTTTTTTATATTTATTTTTAGTCGTCTGGGGCTGTGTTTGCCCGAAAAACCAGACTTTCCCAAAACTGGACCCCCACCTCGTACGCCTATGGTCATCCTTCTGTCAATCCTTGTGACTGGCAGATCTGTGTCATAGATCTATTAAACCAAAGCTGGTTTTCTCCCTACTTCCATAAATTTCAATTTAATGATTCGATCTATAAATAGGTCACTTATCGTACACACAAGCAGAGAACTCCTTGTCAATGAAGACACAAATGTGATGTAATGGTTGCTCTCCTATAATACAATGTCAATCTCTTTCTCTTTCGATGCAAAACATCAGGGAAGTGTTACTCCCTCCTCTGGAAAGCGGCGGTGGCATCCACGACCCATTTTAGCTCTCCTACAGTGTATTAAACCACTGGTGCATTCATTTACTCTCACCTTGCTTGTATTATTGTTTTGTTTTGTCATGTGGCTAACGAATGAAACTCAAACGAATTGAATTGATCAGGACTGCTTTGAAGAAACGTGCACATCACGCAGACCTGTTAATAAATTTCGTGATTTCTCTTTCACTACAGAATCCATCCAAACGTTTCTCATTCTCGTCTTCTTCTTCTTCCTCATCTTCTCCTTCCTTCCTCCTCTCCTACTTCTCCTCCTCCTCCCTCTTTCTCTAAGTTTGTGATATAAAAAAAACTGTCCAATGATAGTAAATAGGTCACTGCAGACACAGCTGTGCAGCAACACATTGTTTATCTTGACCAGACAATTTATTGCCATTCATTATAGTCATTATTATTATTTCTACTTTTATTAACACACCATCATCATGTAATATAACAACCTATCAATGGCGCTGAGCAGTTTTCAAGCAAAGGTCATGCTCAAGGTCACTGCACACAGTAATCATCGAAGGACAGAGGCAGCTTCATGATCCACTACTCTAACCAACACACGTTCACAGCTCCAACATTTCAGTTTATATCATGCTTCAGTTTAAATATCAACGCAACATTTGTCTCACTTATTCCTACTAAAACGGTTGTCTAATAACATGGCATCAGACAACAACAACAACAGCAACAAAATACGTTGCTTAAATAAAGTCACTGCTGGTCAAAATCTTGCCACATGGTTATTTTAGCGTATATTGTCTGTCCTACTCCAATCGTCTTGCTGCTACATCCACCATGCAGAACTGCGTGCGTTCTCAATGGAAAGACCCTCATCGTGGAATGGCCTCCCTTGACGCCCCACTCCATTTCTAGAACTCCTTCTCACGCATTCCCTCTCTCATCTCAAGACAGCTTAGTGTGGCCATGCTGGGCTTTGGGAGCACCTCTTAGTAGTCCCATTCAAGAGGTGATAGACAAATTCATTTAATGAATAAATGAATGAATGGAAATGAATTTGGTGGATGACCTTTCATTCCATGTGTATTCCACCACACTGACAGACAGACAGACAGACAGACAGACAGACTGACAGACAGACAGACAGACTATATAGAGGAGGCTGGACATCGATTGGCCGCTGGTCAGCCTCTTATTGATTGAATCGTGTCCAGTGGTCAGCTGCTAGTCAGTGAAGAAGAAGAAGAAGCTGTGATGCATCAATCCATCGCTCTCTCTGTCTGCCTCTCTCTCTCTCTGTCTGCCTGTCTCTCTCTCTGCCTCTCTCTCTCTCTGTCTGTCTGTCTGTCTCTCTCTCCCCTACACATACAACGACCGTCTCTGTCTTGCTCTGTCTGTCTCTCCTGCTCAGTCTGTCTGTCTGTCTCTCCTGCTCAGTCTGTCTGTCTGTCTGTCTCTTCTGCTCAGTCTGTCTGTCTGTCTGTCCTGCTCAGTCTGTCTGTCTGTCTGTCTCTCCTGCTCAGTCTGTCTGTCTGTCTGTCTCTTCTGCTCAGTCTGTCTGTCTGTCTGTCTGTCCTGCTCAGTCTGTCTGTCTGTCTGTCTCTCCTGCTCAGTCTGTCTGTCTGTCTGTCTCTTCTGCTCAGTCTGTCTGTCTGTCTGTCCTGCTCAGTCTGTCTGTCTGTCTGTCTGTCTCTCCTGCTCAGTCTGCTGCTCTTCAGACATTCCTTTGATCGCTTCCTAACAATTGTAACCTTGAAAATGGCCGCAGAATCCTCCACAGAATCCGCCATAAAAACGGATCAAACTGCAGGGAACAGGAATCTTCTTCAGCAGCAATTGCGGCAAATAAATAAATACCGGTAAACGACTCAAATAAATTAGCAATGTCAAGATGCAATGTACCGAAGAATTTCTGCTGATCATCTAAAAAGACAGATTTGTATTTTCTTAGTAGGGCAAGCTCTATATAAATGTCTCAATAAATACCACATACAAACAAACACAGATATATACAGAAACACAATCACAGTCTGTCTTCTTCTGTATATTCTCCCACATCTCTACATTCATGACTGAACAACTTCATTGGCTCACTCCCTCTGCTGCCCGTATATAAATTAAAGTTCTTGTTTTCGTTCTTTAGCCTCAATTGTGCGACCTCGGAAGAATTCAGCATGAAAATAAACATCAAAAAGACAAAAGTTATGAAGATCAGTAAGGAAAAGGAAACAACTATTTGTATAAAAATAAATGGAGAAGAAATAGAGCAGGTGAAGGAATTCTGCTATTTGGGAAGCTTAATATCAAGCGATGCCAAATGTCATAGAGAGATAAGAAGGAGAATAGCAATGGGTAAAGAGGCATTCTTAAAAAGGAAAGAACTGCTAAGAGGAGGGCTAAATAGAAATCTGAAGAAAAGAATGGTCAAAACATTGATATGGAGTGTGACGTTATATGGCGCAGAGACTTGGACAATGAGAAAAGAAGATGTGCAGAGGCTGGAAGCTTTTGAAATGTGGGTATGGAGAAAGATGGAGAAAATCAGTTGGACAAAGCACGTTTCAAATGAAGAAGTACTAATGATGGTAGAAGAGAAAAGATCTCTGCTGGACACAATAAAGATAAGACAAAAGAATTGGGTGGGACATTTGCTAAGAGGTGACTCACTGCAGAAAGAAATAATTGAAGGAAGATTGGAGGGAAAGAGGTGCAGAGGAAGGCCTAGACAAAAACTGCTGGACGGGATGATGGAAGCTGGATACAGAGAACTGAAGGACATGGCACAACAGCGGGAAAAGTGGAAACATTGGACGTTTGGACCTGCCAATTGGCAGAGAACGTAAAGAAGAAGTGTCTTGCACTGAAGTATCTGTGTGATCTCATGCTTCTTCCCCTCTCAGTCACTACGTCCTCTTACATCAGCTTCTCATCGGCTTGACCTAAAGTTTGTTTCTCGCGTCAGGACAACCATGCCTCAATCCAGATGCTTTGCCGGGATAAGTCCCTCTCTACGAAATGGACTTCTACTGTCCACCATCCGTTTGTTCTGCCTTCCTCTCCAGATGGTAGTCAAATACAAAACAATGCAATACAGCACAATATGATACACAGTCACATACAGATATGCAAATCATACAGATCTGCACAGTCACATTATGCATACACACACACATCCATAAAATCCAAAACTGCCAGATCTATACAAGCAGAGAACTGGTTGTAACCAGCCACAGAACTGGTTTGTTGAAGCATCAGACAAAAAAACAAACAATGTAAAGACAACCAGAGAAGTCGTTTCAAATTTGATTCATTGGATAGAATAAAGTCAGTTGTTGAGGCGTGTGAACTTGTGCATTTAATAGAGAACTCATCTCAAAGGAAGACAACAGGTTCAGTTTTTGAGAAGAGCTGCACTTCGAAGATTAATTCTAAACATTCAAAGTCTGGAAGACAACGTTCGCTATTATTATCAATTTATCATGTAATTCATTTCATGTTTTGAACCAACTCCTACCACCGTTGAGGCCCCCCCACCCACCGACCCCCAACCCAAACTCCATGAAGACGACAATGCTGCACAATCCAATAATCCATGCAGGGTGGACAACCTAACGAGGAAATCATTCTTAACAAGGATGCGTGCTTTATCTAAGTTTATCTTATTTAAATGTCAACCAAGTGTGGAATATAAATCGCTGGTCTTCATAGGAACATCCTTATATTGGATCATGTAGTCATTATAAAACATTTGACTTTCAAAAACAATTGCTCTATAGATGATGTACGTTAATTGCGACGTCTGTACGTGTACCAAAAATGTGCATCATAGCAAAATTGGTCAATTACAGAATATTCTTATCTTAATAAATACCCTTATCATTACTGTGCAAGTGTGCATAAATTACCGGCATATCAACTCCCACTTCCATCTATTTAAGCGGGTCATCATGCATCAACTGATGTCACTGAGCCATTGCCAATGCGACGAGTGAAGGATCTGTGCTCTACGACGAGACAAGCATCGAACGCAAGCGATGATGCGACGTCACTCTGCATGACAAGACCAACGCTCTAACCAAGCTCTGATCTGCATCCATGTTCATAATATACCAAGATCCTTAGTGAAGAAGAACTTCATGGTATATAATAATAATTATGATCTTCGTTTAATATAAAACCTGAGATACACAAACTGCAATCAGTGACAATTTAGAGATGAAAACTAAACAAATTAAACATAAAAATGAGAGTTTAATAGCCAGCATAACCTAGGCTATTTATAGTTCTTGTGTCATCTTTACCAGGGAGTTAAAAATAGCACAGCCTGGGGTGCAGGCACTGAACTATGCAGGTGCAGGCCAAAAGAGCACTGAACTATGGGATTGGGAGGAACAAACTTCACAGAACATGCAAATTATAGTTAACCACAGCTTCATAAGTCGTCCCTCAACCCCCACCCCCGCCCCAACCCACCCCCTCAACCTATGACTCAAACGTACCCTCATTAGGTAAGGACTCAACACTGACCAAACAACTGTAATGCAAACATAGATGTAATGTAAATATTGTAAACAATGATTTATAACGCCCTCTATAGCATTTCCAACGCACTATCTATGTATGTACACAGATAATAATAATAATTAATAATCACTGACGTCACATCAAATAGAAATCATCTGAATCAGCCAACAACATCCTTCAACAGCCATCGCTATAGATGTATCATCGCTAGATGTATCTGCACCTTGTTGTTGATTGTAACAGGACATTCTCATAAAACAGGTCTCACTTAAAAACAGTCTCGCAGAATAACTACCGATGCTTTTCTTAGTAGACCAACGACGACGACGTTCATACTTAAGTGGTTCACGCGACAATAATGCAACCATCGAAAGTTGAAGAGCAATTGGTGTCTGATAATTGATCTCTGAGTATTTCAACGCTACACGTGTATTCAACTTGGATCAATCAATGGACGACGACCCACAGAACATTTTTCTGCCATCAATGTTTGCCGATCTATCGCACATGCATGATGCACACGCATGTGCAACTGACACTTCACCACAGTCAATCATTACACAACAATTACACTTCACCACAGTAAATCATTACACAACAATTACACTTCACCACAGTAAATCATTACACAACAATTACACTTCACCACAGTAAATCATTACACAACAATCACACTTCACCACAGTAAATCATTACACAACAATCACACTTCACCACAGTAAATCATTACACAGCAATTATTATCTTTCTTACTTTGATTATTTACCCTGTCATTCAAAAGCATGAAGTGAGTTTATTGCTCTGCAAAAGCATCGAATAAAATTATTATTATTGCCAAAATATAGTATATTATAATTTTGTTCCCTCATCGTCGTCATCATCATCATCATCATCATCATCATCATCATCATCATCATTTTATTCAAAACCATTGTAAGCCAATATATACAACATAAACACAACAAAATACAATTGAAAACAATTTTGAATTCAAGGAACAAAGAGGAGGGACCACAATTTCCAAGTACTTAGTAAATGGAGACAGAAAGGAAAATGTGTCTTGAAACAAGTTGCTGTGCAAATCGCAAAAGAAATGGTATAGTGGCATGAATATAATTACTAAATATTATAAATTAGGTCGTGGATCCGCTCACGCCCGTCACGTGAACCGTCTGGAAGAGGCGAAGACCGCAGGGGGGGAGAAGGTAGTTGATGTTAGCAGTTGATGGTCAAGCTATTAGGCTAGGTTGGCCAACAACTGCTAAACAACCAACGCAAAAATCTTAAGAATCTAATGACGACACTAACCCTAACACTAACCCTAACCGACCCTCACGACGCAAAAATCTTAAGAAT
Organism: Lumbricus rubellus; assembly: GCA_945859605.1. NCBI lineage: Eukaryota > Metazoa > Annelida > Clitellata > Crassiclitellata > Lumbricidae > Lumbricus > Lumbricus rubellus. The sequence continues at coordinate 557,864 of OX243819.1, read as the reverse complement.
CTAATGACGACACTAACCCTAACACTAACCCTAACCGACCCTCACGACGCGAAACCTTATACCCTATACGCGAACGACACCTAGGTCTTCTATGTTATAACCATGCTTAAATTTAACGATAAAGAGCGCATAATTACCTGTGCAAAATGTTCCTCCATACGTAGGGTCATTTGTAAGACATTTTAAACGTTTTACATTGCAATTCGTCTAAAATCGTGAGACCCTGCGACACGCAGCACGTGCTGTTGACAGTAGGGTTGACAAAGGATGGGCATAAATTGTACTCGACAACCTCCTCCCCTACGGTATTCGACTCTTCCACATTGTTTTCCGCTAACCTGATTGGCCGACAAGTGTTAGCCCGAATGGTAGCCTGTCCGTAGCCAGTGCGACCAATCATGTTACGAGCGTGAATGTAGCACATGGTTTCCGCTAACGCTCGGGGCGTGAGCGGATCCACTACGTATAAATTAAAATTGTTATAACCATCACAGATATTACCAGCAGCAGCAGCAGCATAGCAATACTCAGTACTTTGAAGGAGATTTCATGTTCAAAGAAAGTTCAAGAGCACAGATCAAAGAGCAAAGGATAAATTTACTCAACTGCATCACACTATATTACGATGGCTGGCAAAAGGGGATATTTAGGAATTTGTTTGCATTGATGCTATTTAAAGCTAGATATACATGTGAACTGATGCATAACTGACCTCCCACTCATCTAGTAATTTGCACTAAAGCAAATTGACCCACACATATTCAACCCACCCAGCCATTTGTTTTGCATAAAAAGCTGGCAGAGAGAGACAAACAATTATGCATATCCGGTTCACACTCGTTCAACTGGCAAGTCAAAGGTCACCATTTATCGCCCCATTATGACTTGTGGCGCGTACGCCCAAGTGTAATTAAGTGCAGTACAGCCAATCCCTGGCAGCATATCTTTAGTACCGGATTAAAAACATTTAAACTTTCTTCATTCAAGCGTTGTTGAAATTTTATACATAAGCCAGTTCAACACATAACGCACCAAGTGCTTATAATGTTTTATACAAATAATTATTAATTATAGATATCCGATGCCACACCTCTATTCCTCGCTCCCGCCTATTCCAGCCATTCTTCATCACTCCCGGCATTCTTTGCGTCCGTCCCCGCACATTTACCACAACCATTCCAACTGACTTGGGAGCATAGGCGTACGAGGCGGGGGTGCAGGGGGGGCAATTGCCCCCCCCAAATTCGGGCAAGTTTGGTGGTTTTTTCGGGCAAAAAGTCGCGGACGACTAAAAAAAAAAAAAAAAAAGGTTGTCAAGTTTCGGGCAAGTCTGGTTTTTCGGGCAAAAAAGTCGCGGACGACTAAAAAAAAAAAAAGGTCGTCAAGTTTCGGGCAAATCGGGTTTTTCGGGCAAAAATAGTCGCGGGCGACCAACTTTTTGGCCGGATAAATTTTTCGGGCAGAAGTTCAATCTTTGCCCCCCCACTTCTGAAACCTCCCGTACGCCTATGCTTGGGAGTAAGCATTATAATGTAGAATAGGAAAGCAAGTAGGGGCATCTTCTCAGCTTCTTCCCCCAAACCTCCCAGAATCCCGAAATGCATTCCGTTATCAAGACGGGTCTCAGCCTCCGCGTCCCAAACAACGCTGCTGCACTGGTCGACATCACGTACCTGCACAGCGACACAAAATCCTCGAAATGCAGCCGTCTATATTTCTTCTCCGTCATCCAGTAGCCGACTTTTCTTCTTTTCACATCCATTTCGCGTCTCCGTGTCGATTTGAGACCAGACAGCGTTCGCTATTTAACGACTTTTAAGACAACGATGCAAAATAATAATTACTCATCGTGTTATCTAACGAGAATGCATACAGCAGGATTATTCAGCGTGTACTAACCAGGGATGCCGCTCTGAAATTTTTAAAAGGTCAGATCAGGTCCAAAAAAGCTAGATTGACAATTTCTCTGATAATACGTGGATTTTTCCATTTTTTGCGCTTGAAATTTCTGACGACCTTTTTTAGTCACATCCGATGATCAAAATTTGCTCTCTTTTCCTTCCCGATAAAGTTTCTGATGACCCCTTTTTTTATTCTTTTGCTCCAAAATTTACAATTTTAGGTCCAAATTCACAAAAATTTTGACTTTCTTACGTCTTGTGCATTTTCGCTTTTTTTAAATATTATTTTTCTTCATCTAATACATTGCGATCTGTCAACTTAATTTTCTTTAATAAACGAAGTATATAATTATATATTTTTTTGGGTAAAAATGTCGGAAAAACGGCCGCGAGAAAATCTAGATCCAGGCCAAAAAACCTAGATCGAGGTGGAAAAGCTATGAGTGGCATCCCTGGCGTTTACTAACAGCGCATGCGTATCCAAATTTATGTAAATAAGCAAGTAAGTCTTTCTTACACGAACTAATACTAGTGCTATAAAACCAATCCATGAATCAAATAATATTGACATGATAATAATTCAAATAATAATATTTTGTTTATTCAACAGTCCGATTGACAGACCACAATAGGTTACAGTTGAAAAATATACATGAACTCAGATCACAGAAAACATAAATCAGCGCTCGTGAATAAACCTTTGCCTCGGTGTAAAGGTTTCAAATTACCCCCTCCTAAACATTACCCCCCGGTAACTTGAAACCGGTTTCAGATTACCCCCCTGAAAATAGATTTGCATCAATCATCGTATTTATTGCACTAAAAAAATCAGAAAAATCATCCCTTTTATTGTTTTGCTCTGAAGATTTTCATCCGTCATCTCACTTTGTGGTTTGTTATCAATATTTTAATCGTGAAAAAATAATAGCCTCGAAGCCATTTCTCCATGTAACTTCAGCGGCGATTTAGTATTTTCGTTACATTTGAAAATATTGATAACAAACCACGAAGTGTGATGACAGAAGAAAATCTTCAGACCGAAACAAGAAGCGGGATGATTTTTCTGATATTTTCAGTGCAATAAATGCGATGATTGATGCAAATTACAGTTTTCAGGTTACACCGGTGCTTGGCTTTCAAGTGGCGCTTTAGAAATTTGGAGACTAGCTCAGACTACGATTACGATTACGACAAATCATAGACTGTAAAGGTGCACATTTTATATAGCGACCGCATACGGACATATTTATTATTGAGTGCGGAATACCCAGCTTTTGAGCAGCATGTAGAAAATAATTATAGGCTACCGTTGTCCTTGCTACGACCCTAATATCTTTGCTTGAGCTGTGCCTTGAAGATTGGATGAAAATTACACCAAGGCAATGAATTCATTGTACACAATTTATAACTAATAGGCCTAATAAATCAGAATAAATCGAAGCTATAATTTAAAAAGTTGACATGCTATGGAATTGATACGCAACTGATCCTATGGCAACCGGACCCGGTCCTCCATATGACAAGTCTTACGGACAGCCCTATTGACTCAACGCAGCGCTCGTGAATAAGCTTGTGCCCTGCGCTTTGTTTTTGACGTGGTATTGTAATCGCATCAGTGAGCTGCATATTCTAAACTAAAAATTCTAAAGTGATAAATAAATTACGAACAGTACTGTTTGGTATTAATGCGCCATGTCTAGACTTTATGATTTTCAGGCGATATAATTATATGCTCTGATATCATACTTATTTATGTGACCACCTCACCTATGTAAAACGCATAATCGGGTCATTGAGTCTTGGTTGTCAATAAAATTTAGGATATTATTTAATTTAGTACCATATCCAGTTTTTATTTTGTGATATATCCTCTGCTAAAATGCCGAATGAAGTAGAAACGTTGATGGAAATGGGATTTCCTCAAAATCGGGCGTAAGTTTTTTTTGCTAATGCAATATGCCGCCTCAGATCACACTCTGTCCGAACGGGTCTTTTCTAGTCCCTCATGCGTTATCCGTTTCCAAATGACAGCTACAGACTAGATATCTTTTTTAGGTAAACACGCACACTGCAATGGGTAAACACGCACACAGCGTGCCCCTACTCCAAACAATATGACTGCCAACGAATGCAATAAAATTAGAGCGCGAAATATCGGCGACATCGCAACATTTATCCCAACACGCAAAGCGTGAGGGTCGTTTAGGGCTCAGGTTAGGCGTCGTGAGGGTCTGTTAGGGTTAGTTTTAGGGTTAGTGCAGTCCTGATGAAATTGAAGCTGAATTGATGAACAATGTCGTCGATAGGTCGCGATCTAATTTTATTGCATTCGTTGGCAGCCATATTGTTTCGAGTGCGGGCACGCAGTGTGCGTGTTTATCCTTTTTTACAACAGAAATTGAAAGGAAATGACGGTTGCGGTTTGTTTGCAACAGATGGAATGTCGTTGATTGATTGATTTTCTTGTTAATGAGGGCTTGCAAGAGCTCTGAGACCTTGCGAGTATTTTGAGATCTAGTATGTGTCTGCCAAAGCCTTGAAAAAACTTAACCCAAGACTGAAAAAATGCAAAATCAACCCATTTCTGAAGATCTATTTTTATTTTTTATTTTTGTGCAGCGCGTTCTAAAATCGACATGAACTTGTCAGCCATACAATTTTTTTCTTTTTTACCGGGCCTCGGTCGGGAGCGCCTCTGAGTAGATTCCTTGAAGGGGCGCTATATAAATTGCATAGATAGATAGATAGATAGATAGATATAATGACTGTAGAAGGCGTTTAACTTTTAATATTAATTTACATTTTCAACACTAATGAACGTAGAATTCACCTGTTACTGTGCCCCCATTTTTGCTCTTCTCACCTGGGTTCGGATTGAGAGGTTGGTCCACCGGGCGACTTATTGGTGAGTTCGCTAAGGCTAACCGCATATCCCAGTATATGCGTGAGGTCTTGCACTGCCTTCCTTTCCCACAGCGCATCTTATTCAGGATTGCTTCTTTGGTGTGGTGATAGCTGGACACTAGGGTGGTCGTTAGAAATGAAAGTTGGAATCTACTGTTCTCCAAGTTTGCTTTTGGTGCCATTCCATCTAGAAACATCACACAAAAAGTTGTGAGAGAAAATATTAATATTTAGGACTTGCGCAACACCATCAAAGTTTCACCATGTACCAAAGAAGCGAAAACTTGAATTGCAAGCATAATAAACCATGCATCCTGAAATCAGAATTCAATACAATATGACTATATTATTGCATACATGATTACCAATGATTACACTGTTTGGTGATCAAGATTGCAATTATTATTATTGCTGCTTAGGTATTTAATCAATGTCAATGTGACCTTGAAGACTCTGCGGCACTCTCTTTTGTTTGTGCTGAGAACGAGTTGCGATGTTCTTCTACAACTTCTGATATAAATTGTTTTTGTTGTTCATTCCTTGTACTTGAGGCATTGAAATGCTGAATAAGGGTGACACCTAAGCTAGATCACTGATAACCTTTATGGATCTCCAGCTTGTCGAGCTCTTCATGCAGTCTTCATGCTTTATACGACCGCTTAACTGGATCGTGTTCCAGAAGTGCATCTAGTAGTTTAATTCAAGATGCAGAACAGGTCATGGGTTGAATTTATCACGAAATGATGTCGATCTAGCCTTTTTTGCGAATGGTTGGGAGAAGAGTTGTTGTATACGTTTGTGGATCTCAGAACCTTCTTTGTCTACTAGAACTGCTATGATCAATTTCTTCTCTCCCAATGACATGTCATTGCGAAAGAAACCTAAGCTTGCCAAAAGGCTTGGATAAATACCAGAGATTTCGGCCAAAGGGTGTCACATCGGGATCAGCAATGACCTTCCGTGGATATAAAGAGAGATAAAACAGCAGTTACTGTACTAGATCGTTCCTAGGATCAGTGGTTGCTGAATGCTGGTGGGGTTTGAAACTAATGGCGGCCATGTAGATGCATGTCCCAAATAGACTAATAAGCTTAATTAATTATTTCCGGATGCTCCCACACATATTCGTCATAAGATTCTTTGACTATAATCGTTGCTGTAGCCTAGAGGATACTTGTCTTGAAATAGCAACATCCTCAAGCAGTAAATTGCTCTCGTCGTCCATTTAGGCTACTGTTATTGAGGGGTTTGCAGCCGATGCTAGCTTCTTTAAACCTTGCCGGTCTCCAGCTTCCAGATATGCTCAGTCTCCTGAGTTGGAACTTTGTCAAAGAAGCTGCTTAGTAGTCTGAGTGATACTGTCCCTGATGCCAAGTTTTTCACGCTTATGATGATGGAGCAGTACTTTGAGCAGTTCTCTGCTAGAACGTCTCTTCAAGATGGGAGCTTGGAACCTTTGAAGCTCTCCTCTGTCCTCTAGCATGCGACATTACCGCTAACGCTATTGTAATCGGCATCGCCTTCTCACTATTAGATGCAGACATTTAAATAATGCCCCTATAATGCTGCATATGTTAATAATAATTATGCATGGCGTTGTTTGAAACAAGTTCAGCAATGAACAAGCAAAGCATGTTCAAGTGGTGAAGATAAAAACATGTCTGTAAGCCTTTACAACAGGTCGAACAGGAAGGGAGAGCAAGGATATCGTTGTTTGGAACACAAACAATTACATAGAACATTTGCATCATAACACTGTAAGCTTATAGGGCCTAATACATGTTGAATTCTGCAATGCATGAGATACTATACAGCCTAAAATATAATAATAGGCCTAATGTATGTAAGACTATGTGTATTGTGTACGGTAGTGCATTGATGACTTGGAATGTAACTAATAAAAGATCATAACATTGGACAGAATAGATCATTTTTCGCAGGAATTCTCTCTCACTTGTCAATTACCGCTAAAATGCTCATAAAAATAAATAATTAGCAATCACTGATGACAAAAATATTGTAGAATATATCTTTCAGCTGTGCCTAAGTAAAAATCATAAAGTATTTCTGTCAGAAAACTATAATTCTAAGACTTTGAAGTAAATAATACTTATGCTCAAAATTACGACAATTATTTGTGAAATACTAAACTTCAACGACGTTGCGCAAGTCCTAAATATTTTTCAATTCTGATAATTTTTGGGCTACATAGGTTTTAGACCAAGTGGCACGGAAGGCCGGGTTGGAGAAATATGAGATATTAAGTTGAAAATTTTCTATTAGAGATGCAACCACCCTACTGGACACCCTCTTATCTGTGTGAGCCTTGCCTCCCTCTTTCCACTTGCATAGGCCGCTGTGCATTGTGCTTTGCTGTCCATGATGGCTTAATGGTTCTTTTCACTCGCTCTGCGACAATGCAGAGCCGTTCTTGCTCTGTGGTTGGTACAACAACCTGGAATGGACTTCCCTTGACACCTCCCAAGCTGTTCTCAATTTCACAAACTGTCGAGTACTTTTTTCGCTTGGTCTTGACTGGGAGCGCATCTGATTTTTAAAAAAATATTTAGGCCATACAAACGTAACATTCAGTTATCAGTACAATTACTTTCTTGTCGATATTGACAGTTAAAGACATTCAAAAGTTAGATAAAAATCTTTGTTAACAGTTAATGGAATTTTGCTTATGTGCCTGCTCAATCTGTTACTGTCCAAAAATCAAGTAAGTTATGCTAGACTTTTAAAATATTTCTATCTATGTTTATTCACAATTAAAATTAGGTCCTACAGTTGCCAGTGCTTAGTTTGCGGGATTCTGCTCATTGAATTGCATGCTTTGATATTTTAGTGAAAGGGCGTTGGCAAAGTCGGGATATAAAGGAGTGCAGGTAGCCATGGACTGGTAAGAATTAATTACCTTTCTTAATTGCATAGTCATGTCTTTTTGCTGTACAACATATTCTTCACCAAATGCATTTTATTCTATTTTTTGGCTTTCCATGCACTTGTATAGCATGTTTAAGATTGCATGATTTACCTTAAATAGGCCAGGGCTGTACTCAACGGTATACGCGGGTATACGCGGGTATACGCGGGTATTCAGAGTATACTCACCTCTGGGCAAAAATCGCATCGTATATTCACCTCAGAAAATGAGGCACACGCGGGTATACGGCGTATACTAACCTCTCACTGTACGCTAATGGTATATAGAAGGAAGAAAAATCTTGAATTTTGGAGGAAAACCACGAAATTTGATCGTGATGAAGGGTTTTTGGCAGAAAATCGTAATAGAAAAAGCATTCGACTAATGCGGCGATGTGTACTCACCTAAAAATTTCAGACTACAGCCCTGCTTTAGCCCAGAAAGCCAGCTTTCTATCAAATGTTTATATGTCCACCTGGAGACTCTTTGATGCTCACTTGTTGCTATATAATGTCAGGACATTTGTAACAGCTTACCTGGTAATTTGAGCTGCTTTGCTCCTCACATTTCTTTGCACAGCAAAAGATGTTGAAAGATTTGCCAAACTGTCATTTAAGTCATCTGTCTTGACTCTCGTCTTTTCTCGTTGTCAATACCATGTCCAATGCAGTGATGATACGTCAGATTCAGGCTGACCGATGACTGACTGCTCTCGAGTTATACATGTGCTGTAAGTAAATAAAGAATTATGTGGATCACCATTTATTGGGGCACCAATCAACACTGCTCGGCTGAAAAATCTCTCCATGGTTTCACTTGTTTTTTTGTCTGCCGTTCACTGCACTGCACGTGTAGGTCTATGTATAGACATATCATTTGGTTTCAATGTCAGAAGACTGATGTTGATTTGAGAAGATGCTTAGATGTTGGACAGATGTTACTGAAAACAATTCTGTCTTATATGCATTGTTGATGACTATCTATATAAATAAAAATGAAACTTTCCAATAGTTCGGAACATGATCACGCCGAAAGTGACACACCGATTGTTATGAAACTTTTACAACACCTTCCATTCCGATAGAACAGTGATAACTTATGCTTTTTTCCCGAAAAAACGCAACCTTTTCCACAAAAAGGGAACTTTGCAATCCGTTCGTCCGCCATTTGCAAGTTGAACACGTCCCTCACGGCTAAACGCTGTCTCTAAACACAGCAGACGAAATATGAATGAACATGAATGATGTCGCGTCCTCTGACGTCATAAGCGATTCGCGGCCTTCCCCAAAGCGGCCTTGACGGCGTGACGGCGGAAAGGAGCGGAGGGAGCGAGACGAAGACGGTGGGGAGGGAGCGGAGGGGGAGGGGAGGTGGAGGTCGAGAGGAAGGGCAGGGGAGGCCTTTCCCCAAAGCGGCCTTCACGGCGTGACGGAGGAAAGGAGCGGAGGGAGGGGAGGGGGAGGGGGAGGGGGAGGGGGAGCCTCTTTTCAGCCACAGCAACGCGTGGCCGGGTTCAGCTAGTTGTTCATAAATTATTGAATTTCTGTACATTTGATTAATTGTGACCTTAGATTTCTTCTTCATTTGTCTTTCTAGACATGTTCATTTATTCAATTGTTCAACTGTTCCTGCATCCAATGTCGCCATTCGTCATGTTTTCCATCTGTGCCTCTTTCAAATTTTCAACTTTCATGCATTACCCTTATTCATCACATCATCCAGTTTCATAACATCATTCTCAGTCTACCTTTTGTCTTCTTTCGTCCATTGTCTTTATATCAGTTCTTAGGATGTAGGATGGAGTCTCCCTTCATTTTCTGTAACAACCGTTTCCTCTGTCAGCTTCTGATTATTCCTATCAGTCATCTTTTTATCCACCATTAGTAGACTAATCTCTTTTGTTTGTCCTGCATTCCATTCGTATTGAACCCCTCCTCACCCAATCCATATCAAAGACTTTAGCTTTTGTTTGTTAGCTTTCTTCTCAGTAATTCCTAAGGCATTTTTCACATAGCTATATTCTTCGCTTTATTTCTGCTTAGCACTCATGCATCATACATGTAATCGTACTTCCATCCTTTTTCTTTAGTCTTCTGCCCTTCTAAGGCATGTCCAAGATTCCAGCAACATCATTCTTGTCTGTTCTGTGCTTTTCCTTGATTCTTTATATTCTCGTCCATTTTCTCCACCCATCAACTAATACTTCCATACAATACATTACAATACATTACACGTTCCTATGTAAGAGAATTCTCATATGATTTGCCACATGTGTTCGATTGTTTCTTTCAGGCTCTTTGCTCATGACAGTGATCCTGATATAGACGATCCTTTTGAAGCACCAAAGGGTCATACTCTAACCGACGCATCGGAAGGTAATGTCACACGTCTGCTCACACTCATTCAACCATCCTTCCACGCTCTCACTTCAATTGATCTCGATTGCCAGACTGCTTCACTGCAACTTCTTACTCACACATTATCACTTTAAAAGTCTTCTTGTGTTGCAGCGAATTGTGTGCATGTATTTGTAGCCTATAACTGTCATTTATGTTGCATTTTTTGTGAAGGCACTTGAGAGTTCGATGACACTGAAAAGTTCAATTCGAATGAATAGTTCAGCTGCTGCCATCAACTGAATGATGGTCAGGTTTAAGAGGATGAATAGTCATCACCTCGAATGAGATGAACGAATTCTTGTCTAAATAAATATTCAGAATTCCTGATTTGTGTTGCACTGAAGAGGAATTGACAGCAGATGATGAGTTAAATTATGACATTGAATGATTGCGACGTAACTTATGGATGAACAACGTCCGTTGCAATGTCAATAGATTATTCATCGTGCAATGTCAATAGATTATTCATCATGCAATGTCAATAGATTATTCATCATGCAATGTCAATAGATTATTCATCATGCAATGTCAATAGATTATTCATCATGCAATGTCAATAGATTATTCATCATGCAATGTCAATAGATTATTCATCATGCAATGTCAATAGATTATTCATCGTGCAATGTCAATAGATTATTCATCATGCAATGTCAATAGATTATTCATCATGCAATGTCAATAGATTATTCATCATGCAATGTCAATAGATTATTCATCGTGCAATGTCAATAGATTATTCATCATGCAATGTCAATAGATTATTCATCATGCAATGTCAATAGATTATTCATCATGCAATGTCAATAGATTATTCATCGTGCAATGTCAATAGATTATTCATCATGCAATGTCAATAGATTATTCATCATGCAATGTCAATAGATTATTCATCATGCAATGTCAATAGATTATTCATCATGCAATGTCAATAGATTATTCATCATGCAATGTCAATAGATTATTCATCATGCAATGTCAATAGATTATTATTCATCATGCAATGTCAATAGATTATTCATCATGCAATGTCAATAGATTATTATTCATCATGCAATGTCAATAGATTATTCATCATGCAATGTCAATAGATTATTCATCATGCAATGTCAATAGATTATTCATCATGCAATGTCAATAGATTATTCATCATGCAATGTCAATAGATTATTATTCATCATGCAATGTCAATAGATTATTCATCGTGCAATGTCAATAGATTATTCATCATGCAATGTCAATAGATTATTATTCATCATGCAATGTCAATAGATTATTCATCGTGCAATGTCAATAGATTATTCATCATGCAATGTCAATAGATTATTATTCATCATGCAATGTCAATAGATTATTCATCATGCAATGTCAATAGATTATTCATCATGCAATGTCAATAGATTATTATTCATCATGCAATGTCAATAGATTATTCATCATGCATTGTCAATAGATTATTCATCATGCAATGTCAATAGATTATTCATCGTGCAATGTCAATAGATTATTCATCATGCAATGTCAATAGATTATTATTCATCATGCAATGTCAATAGATTATTCATCATGCATTGTCAATAGATTATTCATCATGCAATGTCAATAGATTATTCATCATGCAATGTCAATAGATTATTCATCATGCAATGTCAATAGATTATTCATCGTGCAATGTCAATAGATTATTCATCATGCAATGTCAATAGATTATTCATCATGCAATGTCAATAGATTATTATTCATCATGCAATGTCAATAGATTATTCATCATGCATTGTCAATAGATTATTCATCATGCAATGTCAATAGATTATTCATCATGCAATGTCAATAGATTATTCATCATGCAATGTCAATAGATTATTCATCATGCAATGTCAATAGATTATTCATCGTGCAATGTCAATAGATTATTCATCATGCAATGTCAATAGATTATTCATCGTGCAATGTCAATAGATTATTCATCATGCAATGTCAATAGATTATTCATCATGCAATGTCAATAGATTATTCATCGTGCAATGTCAATAGATTATTCATCATGCAATGTCAATAGATTATTCATCATGCAATGTCAATAGATTATTCATCATGCAATGTCAATAGATTATTCATCATGCAATGTCAATAGATTATTATTCATCATGCAATGTCAATAGATTATTCATCATGCAATGTCAATAGATTATTCATCATGCAATGTCAATAGATTATTCATCATGCAATGTCAATAGATTATTCATCATGCAATGTCAATAGATTATAATTCATCATGCAATGTCAATAGATTATTCATCATGCAATGTCAATAGATTATTCATCATGCAATGTCAATAGATTATTATTCATCATGCAATGTCAATAGATTATTATTCATCATGCAATGTCAATAGATTATTCATCATGCAATGTCAATAGATTATTCATCATGCAATGTCAATAGATTATTCATCATGCAATGTCAATAGATTATTCATCATGCAATGTCAATAGATTATTATTCATCATGCAATGTCAATAGATTATTCATCATGCAATGTCAATAGATTATAATTCATCATGCAATGTCAATAGATTATTCATCATGCAATGTCAATAGATTATAATTCATCATGCAATGTCAATAGATTATTCATCATGCAATGTCAATAGATTATTCATCATGCAATGTCAATAGATTATAATTCATCATGCAATGTCAATAGATTATTCATCATGCAATGTCAATAGATTATTCATCATGCAATGTCAATAGATTATTATTCATCATGCAATGTCAATAGATTATTCATCATGCAATGTCAATAGATTATTCATCATGCAATGTCAATAGATTATTCATCATGCAATGTCAATAGATTATTCATCATGCAATGTCAATAGATTATTCATCATGCAATGTCAATAGATTATTCATCATGCAATGTCAATAGATTATTCATCATGCAATGTCAATAGATTATTCATCATGCAATGTCAATAGATTATTCATCATGCAATGTCAATAGATTATTCATCATGCAATGTCAATAGATTATTCATCATGCAATGTCAATAGATTATTCATCATGCAATGTCAATAGATTATTATTCATCATGCAATGTCAATAGATTATTCATCATCATGCAATGTCAATAGATTATTCATCATGCAATGTCAATAGATTATTCATCATGCAATGTCAATAGATTATTCATCATGCAATGTCAATAGATTATAATTCATCATGCAATGTCAATAGATTATTCATCATGCAATGTCAATAGATTATTCATCATGCAATGTCAATAGATTATTATTCATCATGCAATGTCAATAGATTATTATTCATCATGCAATGTCAATAGATTATTCATCATGCAATGTCAATAGATTATTCATCATGCAATGTCAATAGATTATTCATCATGCAATGTCAATAGATTATTCATCATGCAATGTCAATAGATTATTCATCATGCAATGTCAATAGATTATTCATCATGCAATGTCAATAGATTATTCATCATGCAATGTCAATAGATTATTCATCATGCAATGTCAATAGATTATTATTCATCATGCAATGTCAATAGATTATTATTCATCATGCAATGTCAATAGATTATTCATCATGCAATGTCAATAGATTATTATTCATCATGCGATGTCAATAGATTATTATTCATCATGCAATGTCAATAGATTATTCATCATGCAATGTCAATAGATTATTCATCATGCAATGTCAATAGATTATTATTCATCATGCAATGTCAATAGATTATTCATCATGCAATGTCAATAGATTATTCATCATGCAATGTCAATAGATTATTCATCATGCAATGTCAATAGATTATTCATCATGCAATGTCAATAGATTATTCATCATGCAATGTCAATAGATTATTATTCATCATGCAATGTCAATAGATTATTCATCATGCAATGTCAATAGATTATTCATCATGCAATGTCAATAGATTATTCATCATGCAATGTCAATAGATTATTCATCATGCAATGTCAATAGATTATTCATCATGCAATGTCAATAGATTATTCATCATGCAATGTCAATAGATTATTCATCGTGCAATGTCAATAGATTATTCATCATGCAATGTCAATAGATTATTCATCATGCAATGTCAATAGATTATTCATCATCATGCAATGTCAATAGATTATTCATCATGCAATGTCAATAGATTATTCATCATGCAATGTCAATAGATTATTCATCGTGCAATGTCAATAGATTATTCATCATGCAATGTCAATAGATTATTCATCATGCAATGTCAAGAGATTATTCATCATGCAATGTCAATAGATTATTATTCATCATGCAATGTCAAGAGATTATTCATCATGCAATGTCAATAGATTATTCATCGTGCAATGTCAATAGATTATTCATCATGCAATGTCAATAGATTATTCATCATGCAATGTCAATAGATTATTATTCATCATGCAATGTCAATAGATTATTCGTCATGCAATGTCAATAGATTATTCATCATGCAATGTCAATAGATTATTCATCATGCAATGTCAATAGATTATTATTCATCATGCAATGTCAATAGATTATTCATCATGCAATGTCAATAGATTATTCATCGTGCAATGTCAATAGATTATTCATCATGCAATGTCAATAGATTATTCATCATGCAATGTCAATAGATTATTATTCATCATGCAATGTCAATAGATTATTCATCATGCAATGTCAATAGATTATTCATCATGCAATGTCAATAGATTATTCATCATGCAATGTCAATAGATTATTCATCATGCAATGTCAATAGATTATTCATCATGCAATGTCAATAGATTATTCATCGTGCAATGTCAATAGATTATTCATCATGCAATGTCAATAGATTATTCATCATGCAATGTCAATAGATTATTCATCATCATGCAATGTCAATAGATTATTCATCATGCAATGTCAATAGATTATTATTCATCATGCAATGTCAATAGATTATTCATCATGCAATGTCAATAGATTATTATTCATCATGCAATGTCAATAGATTATTATTCATCATGCAATGTCAATAGATTATTCATCATCATGCAATGTCAATAGATTATTCATCATGCAATGTCAATAGATTATTATTCATCATGCAATGTCAATAGATTATTCATCATGCAATGTCAATAGATTATTATTCATCATGCAATGTCAATAGATTATTCATCATGCAATGTCAATAGATTATTATTCATCATGCAATGTCAATAGATTATTCATCGTGCAATGTCAATAGATTATTCATCATGCAATGTCAATAGATTATTCATCATGCAATGTCAATAGATTATTCATCATGCAATGTCAATAGATTATTATTCATCATGCGATGTCAATAGATTATTATTCATCATGCAATGTCAATAGATTATTCATCATGCAATGTCAATAGATTATTCATCATGCAATGTCAATAGATTATTCATCATGCAATGTCAATAGATTAGTCATCATGCAATGTCAATAGATTATTATTCATCATGCAATGTCAATAGATTATTCATCATGCAATGTCAATAGATTATTATTCATCATGCAATGTCAATAGATTATTCATCATGCAATGTCAATAGATTATAATTCATCATGCAATGTCAATAGATTATTATTCATCATGCAATGTCAATAGATTATTATTCATCATGCAATGTCAATAGATTATTCATCATGCAATGTCAATAGATTATTATTCATCATGCAATGTCAATAGATTATTCATCGTGCAATGTCAATAGATTATTCATCATGCAATGTCAATAGATTATTCATCATGCAATGTCAATAGATTATTCATCATGCAATGTCAATAGATTATTCATCATGCAATGTCAATAGATTATTCATCATGCAATGTCAATAGATTATTCATCATGCAATGTCAATAGATTATTCATCATGCAATGTCAATAGATTATTATTCATCATGCAATGTCAATAGATTATTCATCATGCAATGTCAATAGATTATTCATCATGCAATGTCAATAGATTATTATTCATCATGCAATGTCAATAGATTATTCATCATGCAATGTCAATAGATTATTATTCATGCAATGTCAATAGATTATTATTCATCATGCAATGTCAATAGATTATTCATCGTGCAAGTTTCAAGAGCTGACTAGGAAGAGCTGTCGTCTTTGAAATGTCATTGTCAAATGGACGACGGTTTAAGACTCTTTTTGAAGATGAACATTGCCTTCAGTAGAATCATCAGTGAATCGTTGAATCTGCATCAAATTTCAGTCTATACTCCAACTTGTTTAACAGACACTTTGATCAATGTGTTTGATTCTTATTCTGATTGTTATTTGTATTTAGAGGCCGGTCCTTCATCGGATGGAAACGTTGAAATGCTGCCTGCAGGAGACCAACCGCTCGCAAAGTCTCTTAAATGTGATGAGTTAGTTTATTGCTTTTACTCACAAGGTTAAAGAATAATTGTTCTTTCTACTTTCTTTAGACGTCTAAATATTGAGAGATTGAAAGATTTTGTTTCTCTTGCTTCATTCGTTGCTTGGGCATACTGATGTTTTGAGCAAAATTAAACTAAATTTGGTTTTTCAATGATCTGAAAGAGCTGTGGACATTTTGCTTTTTGGTTATTTCTGCTACTGCATAAACTATTTTGATTATCTAGAACATATTTTAAAAGGTAATTGAATATATAGTTTATATTCTTGTATTGATTTAGTTACAAACGTTGACTTAAGACTTTGTTTAAACTGTAAAAGTTGATCACATTTCTGCGGTTGATCTAATAGATGCAAATGTTGCAAGAATGACGATTTAATATAAATATTTGTTGCAGGTGCAACAAGTTGCTTCGAACAACGACGGAAGCGGAAGTTCACGCCGCTCGGTCGGGTCATTCGAAGTTTTCTGAATGTACGGAGGAAGTGAAACCATTGACTGAAGAAGAGAAGAAGGCACAGCTGGACAAGTAGGAGAAGAGAGATTAATTATGAATATAATATCAGGTTTTTTTACTGTAAACAGTAGTGTAAGCCACGTACAAAGTCTGCTGTTATGTGACTGCAAACAAAGCACTTGCATTTATTTAACTGGTTAAATGTAAGAAGCTTCATTTTGAATAAATGAATGTTGATTGATTAATTGATTGATCAGGTATTTTCATGATCTATTTTGCATTGTAAACTTGTATGATTGCTGAGCTAAGAAGTTCTTATGTCCTTATTCTTTTTACTGTTGGCACTAGATAGCTGTTCTGAATGTTCTTAATTTGACAAGGAATGCTAAAACTGCTTCTTTTTAGCAAAGTTCTGCCTCTCTTATAAATTAGCAGTTAATTTAGCAGCAAAAAACTTACTCTAACTTTGATATATGACATTAGACAATTAAATTTCATTAATATTGTGTCATCTTGCAGACTCATCCATTTATTATTAGAACTTTTAACACACAGAAAACTCATAATTCCTTTTATGAAGACAATGACAATGTTCAAGACAAAATTATAAACAAAACTGTTCAAAGTTTTTTCTCATCTAGTCTTCACTGCTTCAGTTTGATACAAATTTTGTGATTTGATTTTCTATCTGCATATTCCTTGAATGGGTGTTTTTTAAAATCTATCTTAAGCTTTTGGTCTCTGTGACAAAATGAAAACTATGCAGATCATCTTCCATCAGTAATTGGTCACCTGTGGACGTTGCATTGCAGAGTGCAGGAGCTGATCAAACAGAAGCGACTGGAGAAGGAAGAGAAGGAAAAGCAGGAACAGGTTCGACTCGAGAAACTCCGACGGTCGCAAGGAAAGGAACTTGCTGCCATACGACAGAAGTCAGTGTTCACACAAGTTAACTTATAATAATTATTGTTTTAGTGATAATGATGATTAGAATTCATTTGTTGTGCAATTAACGTTAATTGTTTGTGATATTATTGAGGTGTTATGTACGTAATTCGACGTGGGTGATTCGACGTCTTTGTTGCTTAATTGAACTCCTCGTCTATGTTGGACCCACCTGTTGGATTCGGTGCCCGTCATAATCTCGCAGGACAATATAGTGAAATACGCAGCTGTCTGGTATTGGTGTTTTCTGATCAAATAACTACTAACACTTGTAAGGTAGCTCTTACATTGTTGCTTTTCAGCCAAAAGAATATTGACCTTTTTAGTATGTGTTGGTATTTCTCTAGTGAAATGTAAACAAATGTGTGTTGATGGTTTTGTACAGAATGCAAGAAGATGAAATCAAGAAGTTGGCTGAGCAGAGACGAAAAGAAAAAGAGGAAGAGAAAATGGCGAGGTCAGTCAGTATGTGTCGGAATTCATTATTGCAACAGGTGTGCGAAATATTTTATGCTACATTCGCCCTTTTGACTCCCAACTGTTCAGATAGCAAATTTTGTCTTTAGATCACGGGTAAACTTATGAGACATGACATGTTAGAAACTTACTGCCCTGTCTGTTTGTTTGGTGGACTGAAAGTTTTCGTTGGTGTGACTCTGCTTATGCGACGGAATGAAGGTTTGTGGAAAGTTTCTAGTTGACTTGTATCGTAAGAGTAATAAGTGCAGTAAGTGCTGCCATAGTTGTGTGTGAACTTGCTCCATTAGTTGCAATTAGTTGCTATTATTATATTTACTATTGGTATTTTAGTTCTGAAACCCTGTATCTTGGGCTGTCATGGACTCAAATTTAAGTCTCTTGGATACACTTCCTGGAACATTAGAGTTTTTAGTGCTATGGTAAAATAACAGATGAACTGTTGGTGGATGTGGATATGGATGTGGACATGGATGTGGATATGGATATGGACATGGATGCCATTGCAGACAAATGGCCCAACAAATCTCCATGAATTATGTTTGTGTTGGTGGAATATGAAGGTCAATGAAGGTGATGTTGACTTGCAATTTGTGCAAGCAATGTGGGATTGTAGGAAAAGGAAGCAGAGGTTGGTGAAGACTGTTCTTGATGAGTTATGCTCACTTAACTACAGTTTTATTTATATTTAATCTAAATTTGAAAATATTTCATCATTTGTTGATTGATATCAGTTATTTGCTGCATAGTTGTTTTGTTGTAACTTGCTATTTTAAGTTAAATGAATTCTGTGACTATTAGTTTATGATGATGGTGATGAGGATGATCATGATGATGACGGTGGTGGTGGTGGTGGTTGTGGGGTGGGGATGGAGGGGAGGGGAAGGGCGGAGAGGAGAGGTGAGGGGAGGGGGATGATGATTATGATGATGATGACGATGGTGGTGATGATGATGATGATGGTGATGATGATGATGACGACGACGACGATAGAGGACGACGATGGTGATGATGATGATGCTGTTGACTTGTTTTAGACAGAGAACGCTCGATTTGATTGAGAAAGACAAAAGAGATCGAGCTGTGAAGGTGAGAGTGATCGTCGTCAGATTTCTAAACACTTTTCTTCATAGCAACATTTTTTATAACTTTGAAAGTTAATCATCATCATCGTCATCTCAAAGTTTCTAAAGCCGTTCTAAAGATAAGCATAACAAGGCATCAATGTTATTAGGTTCACAGATAGGTTGTCGAGAATTGTCTGCTCAAAGTCTAAGTCCAGACATGTACATACTTAAGGTGGCAAGAAACTCAGAATTTACATTCAAGAATTATTGTTCACAATATTTTATGTTGCATTCATCTGTAACAACCGGACAAAGCTAGCGTGACTTTTACTAACAGAGACAATTATGGCCAGGAGTAGAACAGCTTTATTCTGAACAACTTGTCTAAGTTTTCATATTCATTCATTCATTATTAGAATTTATATAGCACCTCTTCAAGAAACAAGAAACATATGTATGCTCCTTGTTTGCAATTCACTGGCAACTCTTTGTCTCTCGTAATTATAATAACTAGTATGTCTTTGCTTTTTTATGGTAATTGTGGAATTATTTATTCCAGTGGTTGCGAGGCATGAACTTACCAGAATTTTAATCAGGATTATTGCCGTGTTTAATGTTTCTGAATCTGAATTGAATTGTGACTGTATTACATTACATTACAAAAGATTCAAATTTTGATTGAAAATTATGTTCGTCACATTTTTCTTGCAGCCAAATCATTTTTTTCCTATACATTAGGACTCTTGATGTAATTTATTTTGCGTACTTCACAGTTTAGCTCTAAACAATTTGCCTAGTACCTAATGGTAACTTGCCAATAGATGGCATTTCGCAAAAATCCACAAATTAAATATATCATCTATGTACCAACTATAAAAGAATTGGAAGGAAGCCATATAAAAGAATCTACAATGTCTTTCGATGATGTAGGAGGAATGGAGGATGCTGTAGAGATGGCGATGGACAGGAGAATGGAGAAGCTGCAATGTTGCCCGATGTGCAGCCCTGCACGAGAAGAACTTAGGACGAACTATTTGTTTCTTATGTTTTAATTCAATTTAATTCAATTCTCTTTATTCTATTGAAATTGTTAGTCTGTCAAGTTGTCATAAAATAAAATGAATAATTATATCTTATTATGAAACAGGATTAAAATTGGATTGTTGATAGAATTGTCTTACAGTATAAATTGTGTGTTTTAAGGTTTCACTTCTTTCTCTTAAATTCTAGTTTGGCATGACTCCACCAGCTGGTGCTGCTGCGGAGGCAAGCAGTGAGCTGCTCACTCATCATCCAGCATCTCCTGCTCCTGGCACTGCTGCTCCTCCTGGTCCTTCTGCTGCTCCTGGTCCTGCTGCTGAACCGATGGCAGTTAGTGCACCAAAAGACTACAAGGAGACAAGAATACAGGTGTGGCTTCGAAGTGATTGGCACACTAACTGATTATTATTATTATTATTATTATTTATTATTATTATTATTATTATTATTACAGATGCCAATGAAGACTTACTTACTTGCTTAAGTTAAGCTGATTAGTGCACATCATTCTCAGTTGATGTTCTGTGCATTACAACGCAACGCAAGTGCACTAACAACCTCGGATTGATTGTTACCATGGAGACATGTTGTTCTTCACTCACAGTACTAGTACAATGCATCTCAAGACAATGAGCTGCTGCCTTGAGATGCACTGTACGACATAACAACCATAACAACATGAATAATTCTATTGTTAACATGTAACTAATGATGTCATCATTGTCGTCATTGTCGTCGTCGTCATTGTCTGTTTAGATTCGAATGTTGAACGGTCAGACGATTGTTCAGCCGTTTGGCGTTCAAGAAATGCTTGCAGCCGTTCGAGTCTACGTTCAACTCAATCGACCGGATTGCCAATTTCCTTTCACATTCTCGACGAGTTTTCCTCGTAAAGTTTTCACCGATGAGGACATGATGACACCGCTTCAGCAACTAGGTTCACTCAGTTCACTCAATTCACACGATTCTCATCATCTGCAACTAGGTTCATTCGTTTCACCACTTCTGCATCATCTGAATCATCTGCATCATCTGCATCATCTGCATCATCTGCATCATCTGAATGCATTCAATCCATATTAAACTAAGATTTTCTTTAAAGTCAGTTGATCTTTATTTCTAAAACAGTTAACAGTTTATGACTGTTTATGACTTTTATGACTGTTTATGAATGTTTATGACTATTTATGACTGTTCATGACTATTTATGACTGTTTGTGACTGTTCATGACTGTTCATGACTGTTTGTGACTGTTTGGGACTGTTTGGGACTGTTGACTATTTATGACTGTTTATGTCTGTTTATGTATGTTTTTGACTGTTTTTGACTGTTTTTGACTGTTTATGTCTGTTTATAACTGTTTATTTCTGTTTATTTCTGTTTATGACTGTTTATGTATGTTTTTGACTGTTTTTGACTGTTTATGTCTGTTTATGACTGTTTATGACTGTTTATGATTGTTCATGACTGTTCATGACTGTTTATGACTGTTTATGATTGTTCATGACTGTTTATGACTGTTTATGTCTGTTTATAACTGTTTATGACTGTTTATGACTGTTTATGTATGTTTTTGACTGTTTTTGACTGTTTATGTCTGTTTATGACTGTTTATGACTGTTTATGATTGTTCATGACTGTTCATGACTGTTTATGACTGTTTATGATTGTTCATGACTGTTTATGACTGTTTATGTCTGTTTATAACTGTTTATGACTGTTTTTGACTGTTTATGACTGTTTATGACTGTTTATGTATGTTTTTGACTGTTTTTGACTGTTTATGTCTGTTTATGACTGTTTATGATTGTTCATGACTGTTCATGACTGTTTATGATTGTTCATGACTGTTTATGACTGTTTATGTCTGTTTATAACTGTTTATGACTGTTTTTGACTGTTTATGACTGTTTATGACTGTTTATGTATGTTTTTGACTGTTTATGACTGTTTTTGACGGTTTTTGACTGTTTATGACTGTTTATGTATGTTTTTGACTGTTTATGTCTGTTTTTGACTGTTTTTGACTGTTTATGACTGTTTATGTATGTTTTTGACTGTTTATGACTATTTATGACTGTTTATGACTGTTTTTGACTGTTTATAACTGTTTATGACTGTTTATGTCTGTTTATGACTGTTTATGTCTGTTTATTTCTGTTTATGTATGTTTTTGACTGTTTATGACTGTTTATAACTGTTTTTGACTGTTTTATTTTTGTTCATGACTGTTCATGACTGTTTATGTATGTTTTTGACTGTTTATGACTGTTTATGACTGTGTATGTCTGTTTATGACTGTTTATTTCTGTTTATGACTGTGTATGTCTGTTTATGACTGTTCATGACTGTTCATGACTGTTTATTTCTGTTTATGTATGTTTTTGACTGTTTATGACTGTTCATGACTGTTTTTGACTGTTTATAACTGTTTATGACTGTTTATGTATGTGTTTGACTGCTTATGACTGTTTATGACTGTTTATGTCTGTTTATGACTGTTTATGACGGTTTATTTCTGTTTATGACTGTGTATGTCTGTTCATGACTGTTTATGTCTGTTTATTTCTGTTTATGTATGTTTTTGACTGTTTATGACTGTTCATGACTGTTTTTGACTGTTTATAACTGTTTATGACTGTTTATGTATGTTTTTGACTGTTTTTGAATGGTGATTGTTGACTTTCACTCACAAATATATTAGTTTGTTTGAGCATCTTTTAAAGTTGCTACCCACGTACCTATTGTATTTCTCTCAAGAATGTTACTTTCACTGTCATTTAATGTTACAGTCTTCTATCATATTTAAATCGGTGTTTTATGAAAAGCTCCTCTCAGATGCTTAATAAAATTCATAGAAATTCTTTAGCTTACTCATCCAATCATAATATATTGTATCTGTATAAGTTTATTGCCTTTTTGTACTTCAGTTCAATGCAGGCATGCATGAATTCACTGCTCATTGAATCACATTTAATAGGATTTATGTGAGTAAAATAGATTCATGCAGCATATTGTTGTAAGTGCATCTAAGAAGTGCTTGGAAATGTCTAGTTATTTGTGGTCATAGAATTGTCCTTTAAGTGCTGTTTGTTTGTCTGATTGTAGGTCTGGTGCCGTCGGCTGTGCTTATGGTGAAAAAACTGTAGGATGAACAGTTGCACATATTATTATTATTCGAGAAAAAAACATATTTTCTACGTGTATAAATTTCTGCTGTCAGTTGTGTCATTATACGACGTCAGTACGAACATTGAAGAAGTGTCTCTCTCTCGCTCTGTCTGTCTGTCTGTCTGTCTCTCTCTCTCTCTCTCTCTCTCTCGTTTTCGAAGAAGAAGAAGAGACGACGTCTGCTGCTGCTGTGATTCGCACATCAAATAAATTCTCTGCTCACTCGAAACAACGAGTTCGTCGTCTGCTAATGTCAAACACGCGTTTTTCTATTCGTCGGTTGTTTGATGAGTTTTTAATTGTATATAATTTGTTTGAGAGTGTTTCGTATGTTGTGCTAACTAGTGTTTGCGTGCGTACAGCTGTTAGTTGTTATGGTAGAAACTGAGCTGTTGCTTCACGTTGCAATTCACAATGTCGTTTGTGTTAATCTTTCTTCTAGTTGGTCTGTTTATGACGTAACATACAAATCTTCTTTCAATTTTTTATTTCATGTTTGAATTTCTTTAATCAGCATCATCTGGTCAAGTCTGGAAAGTGTTGTTCGTGGTACACGTCTTGTATTTGTGTTCACAAAATATCCGTAGTATCGAGGTCCCCTGTGACAGCTATGTTATGGTGCCATACAAATTGTCATTGTCATTATTACTGTCACCACTGTAAGCTGCTTCTAGTATGCTTTACATGCATACTATCAACTGTCAGTTTGAATGCAAAGAGCATCTGGAACTCTCTCTACTTTTCTTCCTGTTTTCATTAAGTCATCTTTTATGTAACTTATTGATGGTAACGTATCGGTGAACAAATAACTAAAAATAAAACTGAAGTGAGGCAGCTTCTATCAAGTAGAATGTAGAATCAAAACTAAAACTTGGCTAAAGAACTTTAACTAATAATAACTAAAACACATAATATCATGTGAAACTAATAACTAAAACCAAAGGCAGAATGCTGTAAAACAACGTGTGAATTCTGTGTGAGTAAGAAGTGATCATTCTTTACAAATGGTAGACCACCAACCAATCTAAATTATTGTTTTCAAACTGCGGCCCAAGTTACGTGGTTGATTTTGCAAAGTACAGCCACATAATCTGTGCTGCTTGTGGCTGTGTACTTTTGATAATAGTCCACATTTGGAAGAAACACGTAATCAGTTAATCTTTTATCAGAACATTCTTTTGATAGATTTTCAAACATTGTTGATTAATGATCAATCAACCCACATCTGGCTGAACAATTAGTATTGCTAGGCCTTCTAATAATATAGGTATTGCTAAAAGTACATTTATTTCACAAATTCAAATAAACATTTGACAAGTTCCATTATACTGTAAAACTAACATTTCCAACTTCAAGTGTACTTTCATCATCTGCACATTGTGAACATCGTTTCGAATATAATTACTATTTTGAATTAGTGTTAATTTACAATTGGTATTTTCCATATTCAAATAAAACGAAGGAATTGTGCAAAATAATATTGGACAATTATACAGTAAAAGTAAAGCTGACACGTTCTGTGAGTGATTCGTTCCATAATAATTATGACGACGCATCATTTACAGTTTTACACAACTACAGCTACACAACTAAAGACACTCTACGCATTAGTCACAGCTGAACACAACACAACTCTGTTATTTTGTTGTAGCAAAACGAAAAGTCTGCACAGTTGTAAAGTGTAGTCTCAGCACCAACAACTCGGCTTAAGAATAACAAACATGAAACTGGAAATTGATGATGGAAGTTCATTTGCACATTGTATGTCATGTTCACACAACAGAACTGAACCATGATTAAACAATAAACAATGAATACACATGTGAAAACAAAACCAATGTGAACAGTTGACAAAATTATGATTTCAAGTCACAACCAGAAGAGAAAGACTAATGCAGATTGCGAATCAAATGCTTGGGAAAGAGTCCAGCATTTATTTATAAGAAAGTAAGCCGGTGAAACTTAACAATGACCTATTTATTTAAATAACAACTTTGGAAGTAGGTATCGGACTACACAACATGCACACATACAATGTCATGTAAAAGAAATATGAACTATTATGAAGTACATGAACTGCAATTCACTTTCCATTTATTTATGTCTGAAAGTAGAATTTATCATCAGTTTCAAGTTTTCAACATGCCAAATGAAAGAAGCTTCTTAATGTTCTTAATGCTGCTGCTCGATTGGTTGCTCGCCTTAATAATTATATCATTGTTTATGGTCAACCAACTGCGCTGGCTTCCCCTCTCAATTATAAAGTTCTTGCTCTCAATGTTCTGATCATCAAGTCCTTGCTCTGGGTCTTGTGCTGCTGAAATATATAATTCGTTCTCTTTCTGCATCTTCTCATTAATGGGATCGGTCTTACTTGCTTGTCCAATGAGCTACGATCACTATTAGGCTACTCAAGCCCAATCCCTTGACATCATTGGAACCTCCTTATGGAAGTCACTTCCCTACACTTTGCAAAGTGTATTGAAGGGAATCAGTGGATCTATAAGTCTCTCCTTAAAACCCATTTCTTCTCTCTCTGGGTTCTTGCACTGGGAGCGCTACTGAATGAATGGCCATGGCTGTGAGCGGCGCTATAGAAATTACTAATTACATTACATTGCAAAGCTTTTACAAGTTTAGACACATTGCTAGAAAAGTTTAGCCTAACCATCAATGACACATTTTAACTTTAACAACAGAACAGTAGAATTTTGCTTAATGCCTCTGTATATTAATTATCTAGATATAATGCCACTGTAAATATTGATGATGCTATCATGAACAACATTGCTATGCAAAAGTCTTGTATTCATGTATCTGTGGCAACATAATCAGTACAAGCCAACAAATATATATGTATAATATGTACACATAACTACACAAGTGACATACACATTTTGATATAATATCACTCACTGTACGATGTGTACAGAGAAAAGACCGCTTCGTGAAGGGACACAGTTGGTATCAGGATCCAATTAAGACTCCTTGAAAAGGTTCTGTTGATAGGCATGCACTGTAGACCTATTATAAGCAGCAGTAAATGAACTGCTTTATGAGATGAACCACTTTATTATGGTATACTTTGCTTGCCATACAAAAAGTTCGCTGATCCAGGATAGATGACTGTTCAGTGTCGACCAACGGATAAACAGAAACTACTATGTTTACTACTAGGCTACTACTGCTACTACCACTACTAATGCTACTACTGCTATTACCACTACTACTACTACTACTACCGAGATCTTGTCTCTGGGTCACTACTGCATGGTGTGTTGCACTGGTTGCATGTAGCCAAAAAAGCATCTCGTATCTGGTTTCATGTAACATCCTTGCTTGCGCACCATCTTACCAAAAAGTGTCTGATGTTGAAGATGATGTATCTGCACTCTGCTATGAATGAGTTTGCTAATGAAGGGGCAACTCCTAGTTTCATGGGCCGACACGCAATGCCAAGCGTTCTTTGCCAACCATCTGAAATGACCTCCATCCTTCAAAACTGCGTTCATTACATCTGACCAATTTTCATAAAATATCTCGAGTCTCTTTTCTTCTGCCATGGTTGGACTGGGAGCCCTCTTGTGTAGCTTTCTTGAATGGGCGCTATATAAGTCGATAGAATGAATGAATGATGACTGGTGATCATGTGTGTCTGATTCCAGATATCTGAGTCTTGTGTTAGCACCAGAAACTTAAATGCTACGAAAGCCGCTCAAGTGGTGAGCAGCAGTGGTGGCGAATCTAACAAAATGAATAATCATTAATGACGTGAGCTGCACGATTGATGTGCTACAATTACCGGTTTAAAAGACATTTACATTTACATTTAGATCCTTATTATTATAGTACGTATGTTAACACATTGGCCGCTGGACCAAATTTCAGCCGTACGCTAGAGAATTATGTCAGAAAAATTTTTTATGCACAACAAACTAAAGAAGGCAAAATGCACAGAAAACACTAATTTGTCCATGGGAATTGTTGATGGTGTTAGTCCACAAGCATTTGTGATACCTGTATCCCCTGTAAACATAAAGCCTGGAGGGGGCATGTAGTCAGGTCTAACTTCCTCCCAGCAGTCAGAATCCTCCAGTGTGTTGACCGTGGAAAAATCGTATTCATCAGTATCGGAGTCACTGGCAGCTTGTACAACGTCAGCAGTGACTGTCACAGGTGCCTCTTCATCTGGCTCCACATCCCCGTCACTGAACTCTGAAGCCGCTAAATTCGATATACCGGTACATCCCTGATCAGATGGCCCTGTGTTATCAGCACACGTGTCTGCTACCATATCAGCATGTCTATTATCGTCCTCCTTCTCGTGATCACTAACACCGTTACAACTGTCTCTATCGATGTCATTCTCTTCAAAAGAGTCGTCGTCAGAGTTATCAGCAAGAATTTTATTCAAAGCTTGTGCAACATTATATTTGCGTTTACTATTTCGAGACGCCATTTTCAATCAACAACGTGGAACTTCAACAACATAGAGTAAATATGCATAGCATAGAAATATACTGATATTTTATTTCAATTACATTCGCCAGGTGTCACACTACATGTTGAAGTCCTGCTCTAAGCTAGGCTATAGCGCTCTGCCACGCTAAGCGTGACACAACACCCCCACAATGATGGACGTCTTTAGACGTCCGTAGCGCAGGACAGTCCTAAACGAGGGACGTCTAAAGACGTCCGTAGCGGCCAATGTGTTAAAAATAGGCGTTGGTGGTCTTTACCTCAGATATGGATATATATTTCTTTAGACTAGAAAAATATCGGCCATTGTCTATCAGTCTGAAGTCCAGTGTTATTTGTCGTTGAAATTCTTATTGTCTTCAGAATATTTGTGTTTGGCGTGAAGCTGTGGCACTCTGTGCTGCTGCACCTGCACCTGCGTTGGCATTCAACGGTAGAAATGGTTCTTCCATCTGAACTGTGTTCGAACTCGTCACTCCATCACACGTCGAGATGACCGCTGAACTCTTCACAGGAACTCTCTACAATAATTATAATCATTGCCACAATTATAGAAACTTAAACTTAAACTTTTCAAATAATACCGGTATTGATTTTGGTATTTTTTCAAACTGGCACAGTGTTTAAGCTTCTTCCTCTTCCTCTTCCTCTTCCTCTTCCTCCTCCTCTTCCTCTTCCTCTTCCTCTTCCTCTTCCTCTTCCTCCTCCTCCTCCTCCTCCTCCTCCTCCTCCTCCTCCTCCTCCTCCTCCTCCTCCTCTTCCTCTTCCTCTTCCTCTTCCTCTTCCTCTTCCTCTTCTTCTTCTTCTTCTTCTTCTTCTTCTTCTTCTTCTTCTTCTTCTTCTTCTTCTTCTTCTTCTTCTTCTTCTTCTTCTTCTTCTTCTTCTTCTTCTTCTTCTTCTTCTTCTTCTTCTGCCTTTCTGAGATCATTCAATAAATGAGTTGAAGACTGGAACGCTATTCTCATTTATTTAATTGAAGTAGATTTATATTGCATCTCTTCAAAGAAACTACTCAGAGGTGCTTCCCACTCCCGCACATCCAAAAAGAACAATTTTCAAGTGTTTATAGAATTATGTGTTAGAGAGTGACCCAAGGAATACGTGCAGCTCTAGAGAGGCCGTTCCATACACATGCTATACGTTTACATTGTGTGCTTGTGATGTGGGTGGCGCAATGTCTGACAGGTGCAACACTAACTCTGTTCCGTTTCTTTTCGCTTCGTAGTCGACACAGTTTGTGTTCGAGTATGGAGACGACGGTTGCCATGGCAACAGTGACGGCGAGAATGATGAGTAAGCCAGTGACGTCATTCAACGAAACTCCAAATGGTCGACGAAAGTGCGTTGAGCAATCCCTGCCACCCCACCATCTGCAATTCACACAACACCCCACCATCTGCAATTCACACAACACCCCACCATCTGCAATTCACACAACACCCCACCATCTGCAATTCACACAACACCCCACCATCTGCAATTCACACAACACCCCACCATCTGCAATTCACACAACACCCCACCATCTGCAATTCACACAACACCCCACCATCTGCAATTCACACAACACCCCACCATCTGCAATTCACACAACACCCCACCATCTGCAATTCACACATCCCCAGATTAACATCATCCACATCAACTCCAGTAGCGGCGCTAGGAGGTGTTGGGGGGCTAAGCCCCCTCAAAAAGGCCATCCATTTTTCCCATGTAAAAAATTATTTAGATGATTAGCCCCCCCCCCAACCAAAAAAAGAACCAGATGACTAAAAAAAGGTGGTCAGAAATTTTGGCGGTGAAAATGGAAATTTCTACGAGTTTTCGACCGGATGACTAAAAATGGTGGTCAGAAATATTGGCGGTGAAAATGGAAAATTTCCTCCCAGGTTCAGACCCCCCAAAATTGAATATCTAAAAGATGCAAACTCCAGATGAGACAAATTGTCAGGTCATCTACATCTAGCCTATGCTCTAAAAGTCATTAAGGTACGAGAAGGTGAAGAAATGCTTTGTAACAATTATAAGGCACATTGCACACTGAGAAGTAAGTTGACAGTTTAATTAAATGGTACAACTCAGAAACAATTACAGCAAGCACATGCATTTAACCAGCTTCTTGGGTAAGGTCTTCTGGTCATGCAAAATGCGTATTCAGCCGTAAGATCTAATCCTTCTGCACAAAATATTGTGTAATATACAATGTACAATTTTGTACACTCCATTAATTAATTAATTATCTTAGGATCGAGTTACGCGTCTCCTCCAATGGTTGGTCGCAGCTGGGATTAATATCGAAGGGATAAAATGAAGCTGCAACGTGCAGCAGCCAATCAGAGATCGTCTTTTCTTATGCATTATGGGTGATGTATGTGGTCGACTATCCGGGTATTCATCAGTTCTCCTGATTAAATTAATTCAATTTCGTTGCAGCAGCAGTCGTCAACAAACAAATGATTTATCCTGCAAAAGTCTCGGGTTTAGCCACAAACATAATCCACAGTCACAATCCGATTGCTAGTAACGCCCATAAATTTTACCCCTCTGAGTTGTTTCTTGAAGAGGCGCTATATAAATGCTCTGAATGAATGAATGAATGAATGAACGAACGAATGAATGACCCAATTATTACCAGCTTCATATCCCGTCAGTAATAGGCCTAATATTATACTCTCAGGTTGCCAATTCCTGTGCTCTGCTCTGCTGCAGGGTTGCCTATAGTTATCCGACTGGTCCAACTTTTGACAGACACGCATAAAAGTTTCAACATAGCATAGGCTAATTAATTATCCATCCCAGTTACCAAGGATACCGACCACAAGATCTCCTAGCTTGGCTTCTCTTTCTTTACCATAACTTACCAATTTCCACTGAAACCCTGATCTCATAAAATGACGTAAATATAGCAGCAACTTACTTGTTCTCCAACATTTTCAAGATTCCTTCTTCGCTGAGATTTCTCAAAGCTTTGTTGAGTGGTTCGCGAAGATTCGTTCCCTGACGCAAAGCGATTCCCAAAGGCAGACTGTCCAGCTGGCTTTCCATGATCATCAGACTACAGTTTGCCATCGCTTGGAACTGTATTGCAGGCATGTGCCAGATGAAGTGATAGCTCGGCACTCGCTTCATCCGATCGAATCCTTCCTCCGGAGTCACGGTCACATCTGACAGAGAACCAGACAGATCAATCGACCCCGGTCGGTCGTTTTCTGCCATCACCTGCCACATCTTGACATGCTGCGGATTGGTTGATGTCTGGAAGAGTCGACTGACGTCACTGTGACGCACTGTTCCAAAGCTGACGTCAGTCTGTGTGAGAAGGTCTTCAACGCGCTGCATCGACGCCATCTGCAACTCAGACGTCGCCATGATGGCCGCCATCTTGGCAGTGTATAGCGAAATGATTGCCACTGAAAAGACCCAGAGCACGGAGATGAGCAGTCGACCGGCTGTGCTGCGTGGTACAGTGCCGCCTGTGACGCTGAGTAGGATGGTTGCGAGGGTGAACCAGACTCCACATCGGGGTAGATCCCTGCGCCACTCGTTCGAAGAAGAAGATCCTGATGAGGCTCCTTCAGGTGACGAGGAGGTGCCGATGGGAGGAACGAGACTGTCAAAGAAGTAGAGGATGATGCCGATGGCTGCCACGATGGCGAAGAGGGTGGCCCAGACGGGCGCTGCGAGGGGGTCGGTGACTCTGTAGGCGAACGAACGGTAGGGCGCAGAACGACCAATTGCACCAACACTGACCGTACAGAAAGCGTCCGTGAAGTCTATAATCTTTGACCTCGGAGTCGTTATGGCGATCGGTGCAAGAGCCATCGTCGATTTCTAAAACGATGTGCAAACAATCAAACGAACAACAAATTATATTAAGTATTATTCACAGATCAATCAATAACCAATCAATTAACCAATCAATAACCAATCAATAAATCATGTGGCATCAGATCTGAGCTCACACGAGTTCTGTTGTCATCGTGATCGTCAGAAATATTGTTGTCTTCTTCTTCTTCTTCTTAACAAATTATCATTCATAATCATTATTGTTTCTATCATCATCATCATCGTCATCATCGTCATCGTCATCGTCATCATCATCGTCATCATCGTCATCGTCATCATCATCATCATCATCATCGTCATCGTCATCATCATCATCATCATCATCATCGTCATCGTCATCATCATCATCATCATCGTCATCGTCATCATCATCATCATCATCATCATCATCATCATCATCATCATCATCATCATCATCATCATCATCATCATCATCATCCTCATCATCATTCTAATTTCTTACCCCACCCAGCAGCTGGTTGATGATTCCATCCCACTTGCCATCCGGAAGTTGTCGACCGTACGGACCGTCTAGAACGAGTTCGAGTTCAAACTTCAGTCCGAGATGGGAAGCCAGTACATTGAGCAGGTCGACATAGTAGCCCTGGTAGCGATCGCCTAAGCCGCCTTGGAATGAGTAAGAGGGTCCACCTGCTCTGTACATCAGGAAAGGAGGATCCTACGCCAAGAAACATGATACCTCATCATCATTATTCTTATCATTAATGTCGTCGTCGTCGTCATAACCATTGATGTCAGTAACATAATTATAATATGATGTAATATGATAACGCAACACGACAACATCACATGACAACATCACATGACAACATCACATGACAACATCACATGACAACATCACATAACAACATCACATGACAACATCACATGACAACATCACATAACAACATCACATGACAACATCACATGACAACATCACATGACAACATCACATGACAGCATCACATGACAACATCACATGACAACATCACATGACAACATCACATGACAACATCACATGACAACATCACATAATAACATCACATGACAACAACCGTATCATTCGTTTAATCAATATCAACATAGATCAATATAATTATTCAACATAGATGAATATAATTCATTTAATAAGTAGCCTATAATGTGATGCCAACCAGAATCGAGACAACTCTGATTGTCTTGTTGTTGTAATCTGATGACAGACTTTTCTCCAACGATTTCACTTGATGCAAATGAAGTCTCGCATCCTCATCTTTCACAGATGAATTCCAATATCCGACCTAAGAATGTTGAACGAGAATGAAACAAGAAAAAACCACTTTTTATAATAACAATCATACATTTAATGCTGCAGTGCAGACAATTTAACAGTGAGGAGGAATGGAGGTCCTTGGTAAGAATTGGAAAGTATACAGAACCTTTAGAAGCTTAGATAATAAACTGTCAGGAGTGTGCTTATATATAATTATACATGTATTTTATATAGTTTCACGCTGAAACTAAACACATGTTGGTCATCATCATTTATAGTGTACACTGTAACACATGAAGAGCAGTTCTAACAGACTAAAGGAATTTGTGCAGCAGCTGTAAAAGCGGGTTTGCGACGAACGCCCGATTGTCCAGGTCCCCGATTACCCTTTCCCCGATACAAACTCCCCGATTACAAACTCCCCGATAGGCCCAACACCCCGACAGACCCAAGTCCCCGAATATGCAACTAATCCCAAGTCCCCGACAGGCCCAAGTCCCCGATTGGTGATTTAATCTACACGTAAGACCATTTAGTGTCAGTCTGTATAGGCTTCATAATGTCGTTCACGCAGGCCTATTGCATGTCACTTGTTTAATGCATTTTTGAAAAACTTCTCAGCCTTAGCAAGTAGACAAGTAGAATATTTTGAAGTAGTTTGTGGACAATTCTCTTATAGCTGTCTTCTGAATTCAGCGTGCAGTAAGGAATTCAAATTACATATTGGTACACGTACACAAGTAAAAATATTATTTACATTAATCTAAATGGCTTTGCCTTTATTCAACTCTGTTTCTGTCTACCGATAAGGCCAAGACGATTGGTGTCACCCTCTTTAGCCTATACAGACTGACACTAAATAGTCTTACGTGTAGATTAAATCACCAATCGGGGACTTGGGCCTGTCGGGGACTTGGGATTAGTTGCATATTCGGGGACTTTGGTCTGTCGGGGTGTTGGGCCTATCGGGGAGTTTGTAATCGGGGAGTTTGTATCGGGGAAAGGGTAATCGGGGACCTGGACAATCGGGCGTTCGTCGTGCTCCCGTAAAAGCATCTTTGTTAAGTTAAAAATAGTTTAAAAATTGTTCATTTGCAGGCGATTAGGAATTTTTGACGCATTAACTGACCACATGAAGGAAGGGAAGAGAGAGAGGAGGAAGGAGGGGGTTGTG